>JABUQX010045664.1:0-17500 GCA_015478945.1 Trachelipus rathkii
CAAGAGAGAGATTAATTAATTCCATTATCATTAAGTTCACTTTAACGAGTATGGATTATTGTGGAGAAATTATTTTACGTTCGAAGTCGCTACATGTCTTGTAGCTGGGTCGACAGGCTGTGGTAAAACCTTTCTATTATTAAAATTTAAAGAAATATAAAGATTTGTTATTATCAAATTTCACGAAGAGGATCATATCGATTATTAGGTCGCTGGACCAATATAACATGGACACTAATTATTGTTATTAGATGATTTAACTGCAGCGCAAATGATTTTGGAATAGCGAAGCGTTCACAGTTTACTTTCACTCATCTAAATATCTCGTGTTTTTCATAAACAGAATATTTTATGTTTTTCATCAAAAGCAAGCTATATGCGAAGTTTTCTTTAAAGCAACAGTATTTACCTGGTTGTATTGGGCCAGAAGAAGAGACATGAAGGGTCAAGATTAAGTGTATTGGCACTGAAGTTTCCCCCTTCAAATGGAAAGAGTTCTAAAAGTATATAAAGCGGGGTACTTCGACCCTCCCACGGTTATTTGATGGTGTGAACTTCACAGTGACCAAACGCACAGAGTGCTGCTCCGTACCAAACATCTGGCTCTACTGAGATAACGAAACTGTATACATACCTGAAAAATGAGTGCTCTAGTTGCAAAGTTTTATCTTTAAATAAAAATTAAAAAGTTGAAACCATCAAAAACGTAAACTAATTTGTGAGGATGAGAAATTCATCCAGTGTTTATGTGAAGTCTGTTTAAATCTTATAAAGGAAATGTTCCTTTAATACAGGCTCAGAAGGTAAAGCTAACGGTCGTTATAGAAAACATTAAAAACTCTCCCTCAACATTAAGAATTTGAAAAATAAAAAGAAGTTACTACAGAGGAGGAGGAGTATTCTGATCATTACTCTTCTGCCGATGCTCCCCCTGATAACAAGTGGTTGTCCCCATATGGAAGAAGCGTGCTGTACTTCCATTAATGAGTATGAGAAAATGAGTATAATTAATGCCGCAATATGTACAGAATTCGTTCTAGATTCATCATGTCACATACCTCAATATGGCAGTTATTTTCGCGACACTGTTTGCAAAATCCAATCACCGTTTCATCATTACAGCCCCCATACACGATATACAGCCAATGCTTGCATACAACTCTTTCACATCAGCAGCAACAATTGCACCAACAGAATCCTTATATTGTGAACGAATCATTTTCTTTCCAGCAGCCTCTACCTCATAGCTTATATTGATCCTAAAGTTAAACAGATAACCAAATATGAGAAGAAGTGGTACAGGAATAAATTCAGGACGTTATACATCGCATGAAAAACGCCCTCTTATACCGATGCCATACAAAAATTGGATAATCTTAATAGACGTCTGCATCTACAAGCTATCCTCGTTCCGCTAACCGATAATGTAGAATATATCCTAATGAAGTAAAATTGACGTGAAAAAATGAGAGATAATTTAAAAAATAGCCTAGACGGAGAGCTTTCTATTAGAGTGCGTAAATCTAGGAATAGCTTTATGATAATATTTTAAAAAGACCAATTAACTTTGAATGAAGCAGGGCAGATCGAATTGATGATGAAATATTTAAAGGATCAAATATTGTGGACTTGATTAGCTGACCTCTCACGTAACTGGAAGAAAGGCCCTGTAAAAGGATGGAATGATATCAAGCCAAGAACTTCAGACTTTAATTTTCCGAAGTTTAATTCTTATAAATACAACGCGATTAGGCAGACTTAGATAATATCCTCCGTTACGACCAAGACCGTGATTCAAGCCCATCAGTTGCACTTTCTTACGCATCAAGATAATATTTAATACGTGTTACCTAGAGGACGAACAAAGAAAAACACCTTTTATGATAGGCTAGTTGGGTTAAATGTAATTTGCATTATCATATATATATTAATATCATATATTATTTATATCATATATATATATATATATATATATATATATATTATATATATTATGTTTATTATATATATATTATTATTTAGCTGTATTTTTTTTATATAAATGTTATTTTAAATTCTTTTCTCTTTCTTTAATCCCCCTTGTGACCTAATATCACATTTTTTTTGACATTATTAATATTAATTATATTAATATATATATATATATAATATATCTATATTATATATAATAACATATATATATATATATATACTAACGCTACACGTGTGTCATAGACTAAATGGAGGCGATAGGAGGTAGTTGATAAGTATACTTCAATCTGGAGGGAGCAAATAGGTTTTGGGGGTTTCACTAGGTTTTTGCTTTAAGGTATCCTAATATTGAGAAAAAGAGAGTTAAAAGCATATTTGGAGGGGAAGAGGCATTTACTCTACATAAACCTGTAAGAAAAAAAATTTCCTACACGGAAACCGATATCTCCGGCAGCTTCGATAGCATATTGGCAGTTGATTTATCGAAATGATAAGATACAGCTCTTATAATGAAGGTTTCAATATATCTTTTTACAATTGACGTTTACTCTAGATACTTGTGGTTGAGGCCAATAAAAGATAAAAGATCAGCTACAGTCGCCGATGCTGTACTTGAAATTATAGAGGACGAGCTGAGAACACCTAAATCATTTTGACAGATTCAGGAATGGTTCAGGGGCGGAGAGTTTCAGGAGATCTCTTGGGAGTTATGGTATAAGCTTTACAGACTTTTCCGCGCGTAAACAAGGAGCGGTCAATAGTTGCATAGAGTCTCAACGTACTATTAAAGAACGCATGCATAGGATTTTTACTAAAATGAATACTTTTAATATACTGATAATCTGGACGAGTCTGGCTTGATTTATAACAGGTTTACCATAGAACTATAAGTAACTCCTTAGAGATGTCGAAAAACTAGAGGACGTATGGCGTATATGGGTGAAAAGAGAAAACAAAATAAAAGATGAATTCAGGAATAAAGGTAAACGATTATGTAAGAGTTTCTCGAACAGAAGAAAGTTTAGAAAAGGATATGAATCCGGTTGGACTACGGAGGTTTTTAAAGTCCACAATATCCGACCATTCAGCCGTGATAGTTTAAAGTTATATTATCTGGAAGATTTAAATGGTGAAAAAATAAAAGGCGGATTTTTATAAACAGGAAATACAAAAAGTAAGGTTCAATTCTGTATATATATAAAATTGAAAAATATTAGCTACGAGAGGTGTAAAGGCCAAAATACAGCAGTACTTGTGAAATGGGGGATAATCCTGCCAAGTTTAATTACTTATATCTAAAAGCAAGTGAAGTTAAGAATCATTAATCATTGTCATTACATAATCATGGAGAGTGTAGATCGAGTTTTTATATAACTCTGCCTTCTTCAGCCTCCTTGGATTTACATCCTGATAAATAAATATCTTATCGGATTTTACCAACTGTTGCTGTAATGGAATCCTATACAGCCTTTGAAGGAGAGTGCATTATCGAAGTAGGATATGTGAAATGATATTAAAATACGGACATATGAAAATGTTAACCTCACAATTATTCTGGATGGGGGTGGTATCAGTAAGTGTAGAATGTGTTGAAACTAATTACAGTGGATGATCACTCGTTATCTGATAAAGGACTACTAATTGGCCGAAAAGATGATAGACACGATTTGCTAGCAAAGAATACTTCTTTGAAGAATTTACTTTGCGGAGGTCATATTTTAAATTGGTGCCTGCTATTTTTAGTCATTTAAACGTTCTCTTTGATATGAGTATTTTGTGTAAGGACTTGGTATACAAAACTGAATTGCGTGCCTATGAAGATAAAGTAATATTATCTTTAAGTTCAAAAGTAAATGTAAATCTACGAGACCGGGACATATGTTTTTTCTCGAACGATCACCATGGCAGCCGTATAACATATTCGTAAGACGTGATGCTGAGTTTGGGATATACGTTCATGATATCCGACTTAATGTTTGAAGAGGGTTTACAGTCTGTTGGAGAATAACGCATGACTCACATCGACTAAAAGATGAAGCAGATCGAGTACTTCATTATACATGTACCCCATCCGAGAAAGATTATAATATCATTATTTTATGTATATACAATATATATTGATCATCATATGTAGGTATACTAAAGCTCCTTTATAAAGAGTAGTATATTTTCCCAAAAAGAGTAAAGTTATAACATTCCCCTATGTTCATATTCTTATCTGAATAGATCAAAATTTTGACTCTGTACCGCGTGCATGAATAAAAGATTAGAAAGGAATCCCTTTTCCCTTTACATACGGTGCATTGTTTATGCAAAGTAATATAGAAGACACAGATGCAGTAAATTACAGCATAATGGAAGTATTTAATATTAGAGGTGTGGTCAGTATGTATTTTTCATTCATTAACATATCTCACAGGTGACAGATAGTTAATAAGAAAGATACCCTGTACTAATGGAGCGAAGAAAGGTAATTCAGGGGAATCAAATGCAGAGGGGTATGGCCTTGGTGGAGGATTTTTCGCCAAGCTATGGAGAAGTGCAAGGCCTCTGCTCAGGAAAGGAGGAGAATATAATAGGTAACAAAGCTATAAGAACAGGTTTCCATACTATTCAAGATATTGCTTGCAAGGCAATATCCTCGTATCAGCATCTAAAAAGACGTATAGCTCGATGTTTCAGGATTGATGATGTTGGAGAATGTTAAGCGTAAAAATAGGACGTAAATGTGCAGACAACAGGTCGAGGGATCAAGAAAGATTGCATAAAGAAAAAGACTAAGCGGAAAAAATCTCTCTAAAGAAAAAGTGTATTGATGTATTGCTATTTAATTACTAACTGATAACTTTTATAAGAGGTGTGTATATAAGTAAGGTTTTTCCTTAATGAAAATGTTCATTATACGACCAGAACTCGCACCAACAAGATCATTTCCTTCATCGCTTCTAGTCCCTGCTTGGTTGTAAGTGAATTTGGATCTCTTCTCATGATCCTAACACAGATTCACGTTAGCGAGTCAACTTTAAAAAATTTCAGTTTTATAATTAAATCTCTGCAGTTCACCATTACCAATAGGAATGTTCTTCTAAGTTCAAGTATTCCAGGCACTTCCGATCATACCTAGACCCTCTACATGGTGTTTTTATATGTAATAAACGAAATTGACAAAACTGATGGTACAGATCTTCCTCTGGGTGATGACATATAGTAATAATCAATGAACTCAAATTTCCTGTATTACATTTTTCACCCAAGTTGAATCTATCTTAACGGAACTTCATTAGGTGCATCAGCTTGTCTGCTAATTATCCTTTAGAAGCTATTATAGACATTTGTTAAATTATTTCAGACGACGCTAAAGCAGATCTCATCTGCAAATTCATGTGGTTTTTACAGTTTCAAAGATGAAGCTGCACATATAGATATAAGCAGCTAAAAGTCTAAAATAATACTTATGAATTTTACGGTCGAATAAATGGCGATATCTTCTCTAAGAAAGACTCATTCTACCCTCTGTAGATCTAGAGATCATTTTATACGTATCAAATCCTAATTTGCTTCTTAAAATAAAAGTTAAACTACTGCTTACAGATGTATGTCCTGCCTGTTTTTCAAGCTGTTGGACGGCTTATCTCTATGTTAGAAAAGTGAAATTATCACCACAGCGCCATTTTGGAAATTGAAAATCTCGCTTTTGAATATTAACAGCAGTCCCTATTAAGGAGAGTTGAAGACCAAATATAATTTCGCTCAAGATTATGAGTATCAATATCCCTAACTTGTGAACGAAATTTACCCACAGATAAGTAATAATAGGGATTGTGGACATGAAGCCTACCCGGGGATTATAAAGAGGTCAGCCTAATAATTCAACGACCTTTTCGGCTTAGAGGGTATCAGTTTAACATGTGATATGGACTAAACTTCTCATGGACGTGATTATGAAATGTTATACAACGGAGACCTATCTCTCTCTGTACTCGGCTTTTACCGACTTAATAGCCAATACTGGATCAATGTAATGATAGCGGGACAGGTTTAAATCTTGAGAAATCGCAAAGAATAGTAATTATACGCTATGATCTTATGCAGACCTTCAGCTTTAACGCCTATCAATTTAATACATTTGAGAAAGGGCACAACTAGGACTACGCTCTCCTCTTTTTGATCGAGTCTACTAATCGCCATGCACTGGTGGTCTATTCTTGAGCATCCTCAACGCATTGAAATTGACAGAGTTAGCAACGTAACTTTTGAATTATTGAAAGAATAATGAAGAGGAAGATAAAATCGGTGTTTAAAAATGACTACTCGCTTTTTAGTGTGTTTGCTATTACGAAATAAACTCTGTAAAGTTGTGAGAAGGATACCTGCTTCATATTTAATACATTGCCTCGCTTCGTCACTATCATCCTCAACAGGACATTGGATTCCCGTTTATAGAGCCAAAAACGATACTGTTCACTATAAATTGATTCTTTGACCTTAAAATTTTAGTATGTGAAATAATCATTTATTACTTCGTTATTTTTAAAATTAATAAATGTAAGCTGTGTAAAAAACTATGTCTTACTCTGTTCAACCCTTATATTCCAAATTATGTGAGTCTATTGTATTTATTTCTTTCATTATATGTTTTTTAATAATGTATGTTTTTAATAAACTTGTTAAATAAATTTGAGCTAAAAATTTGTAGTCAATGATTTTTTAGTTTTCTGATTATGTATACTGAAAAGCTTTAAAATGAGAAAAAACGCGATTTTAAATTCCCTTAACTCGTATATCATGAAAAGGTTTTTATAAAATTTCGTATCAATTTTATTAAAATAAAATTTTATATATCAGACAGCTCGCGTGTGTGTTTTTTATTTTACATTAATATTAAGAACAATAAAAAGTATTAAAACAAAAAAAGTAATAATAATCAAAAATTAAAGAAAACATAATGTTATAAATATATAGTTAAAGCAGTAAAGCAGAAAGTTAAAACAGTAAAGCAAATAAAAACAAAAGCATACTATCCCCTTGTTGCTTCTATTGATCTTTAACTGATTTACTGCTTTAAGGTATTAATGTTAATAAATATATGAGTTTAAAGCAGTAAAACATGAGAGTTAAAGCAGTAAAACATATGAGTTAAAGCAGTAAAACATGAGTTAAAGCAGTACAGCAGTAAAACAAAAGCATACTAATCCTAGGTGTTAGCTTAACACCTCTATTGATTTACTGATTACTGCTTTAAGGTATGTAATGTGTTAATATGAGTTAAAGCAGTAAAGCAGAGGGTTAAAGCAGTAAAGCAGTAAAACAGAAAGCATACTAATCCCTAGGTGTTAGGTAATAACACCTTATTGATTTACTGATTTACTGGCTTTAAGGTATGTAAAGTATATGTTTTTTTAATACAATTTCGGTACAATTGTAGTAAAAATGAATAACTCATAGTATATTTGAAACGAAAATTCTTTGAATAGTTTTACATTGTTCATATTTTTCGTTCACGCGGGGATTTTGCGCCTGCGGGCGCACGCGGCGCGGTTACGCGGAAATATTGCGCTGCGGGCGCACGCGGCGGCGGGAAATATTGCGCCTGCGGGCGCACGGGCGGGTCGTTTCGCGGACGGTGTTCACCTGCGGGACGCGGACTCGGACGGAAACGTTTCGGTCAACTGTCTCAACTGTGTAATCTCTTTTAGATATATATTTCTGTCATGCTATAAGTGTTAAAATAAAATACTAACTCGTAGTAGGAAGCATTCTAGCCGATTGTAATGTACACCATTCGGTTCCTCATACCTTATTACATAGGGGTAGACACCCATATTAGGGCTATTCTAGGCTCAGGGGAGGCTAGAAATGGCTTGAAAAAAGTGGCACTCAGTTGGCACTATGTGGCACTCACTTGGCACTATGTGACACTCACTTGGCACTCATTGGCACTCATTGGCAATCATTGGCACTCATTGGCACTTCATTGGCACTCACCTGGCCCACCTGGATCATCTAATACATCATAGAACATAATAGAACATCCTAGGTATTCTTAGGGTGATTGGGACATCACAAGCCATCAAGTTAGCGTGGGATCAAAATTGACCCATGGTATATGGCAGGGTCAAGGCCGAAATATCATGGTCAAACAAGGTTAAGACATCAAAAAAGGGCTAAGTCCCTAAAGGAAGGACAAAAAGATTTAACCGTGGGGTCAAATGACTCATGGAGACCAACAGGGTGGCAGTGGTAAATGTAAGTGTATAATGGGTACATGTAAGTGTCATAGTGAATGTGTGTATAAGGTCATAGTGGGAATGTATGTTATTAAGATGTGTGGTGTGTGTGTGTGGTGTGTGTGTGTGTGTGTGTGTGTGTGTGGTGCGTGGTGTGTTTGTAGGTGTTCAAGTTAGGATAGTTCCATACATGCGTTCAAGTTAGGAAGAAATATGTGGCGGGTGGGCCACGAGTGGGTAAAAATTGGCAGTTGGGCCAAAATTGACCCATGGTATATGGCAAGGTCAAAGGCTAAATATCATGGTCATACAAGGTAAAGACATCAAAAACTGGCTAAGCCCCTAAAGACACATCAAAATTAACGTGGGTCAAAATTGGACCATGAGGACAAAAAATTACGGTTTTGGGTCAAAATTGACGCCATTGTATCTGCAAGCTTTGGAGCAAAGGGAAGGACAAATTAAAAGGTTAAGCATACAACAATAGGCTAAGCCCCTAATAAGTAAAATTACTGTGGGCAGAAATTGACTCCATGGTCGAAAAATTAGGGGGCGTAAAATAGGGGCAATACCGTACAACGGTTGCTACGCACGTTGCGCAACCTGTCTTCGAAGGGTTGACCAAAATCAGGGTTGCCGAAAAAATTGGGGTTGCCAAAAAAATTAGGGTAGCAAAAAAAGGGGTTGCCGAAAAATACCGTGGGCCCAAAAATTTGACCTGAAGCACCAAGGGTTGTCGAAAAAGAGGTCAAGCCCAAAAGGTAAAGGGCCCCCCAAAAATGGTCAAGGTCAGTAAAAATTGAGCTCAAAAAAGGTCGCGGTCAGAAAAGGTCAAAAAGGTGCGGTCATTTTTCGTGGCAATATCCCCTCTCGTATACTCACTAGCTCACATAATTAACGGAAAATACTCCTAAAGAAGGCATTTTTGGTGCCGGGCAGGTAAGCGGACGCGAGCATCGAACTCTCCTCTACTCTTCTCGTCGTCTCTCTCGATCTCTCTCATCGCTCTCTCTCTCTCGTCGTCGTCTCAAGGCTTCATCTCTCTGCTTTTCTCTCCTCTGTATCTTCTCTCTCTCTCCATTCGCGAGAGAAAACTAAGGTCTTTAAGCTAGAACGCTCTTTTTAATCAACTGAGTCTGCGTGAACTCGTATTATATATATATATATATATTATATATATATAATATATATATATAATAATATATATATATATATATATATATTTATATATATATATATATATATTATATATAGGCTAACTAACTGTATATATATATATATTATAATATCTATATATAATATATATATTATATATTATATATATTATATATATTTATAATATATATATTATATTTATATATATATATATATATATTATATATATAATATATATTATATTATATATATATATATATATATATCTATATATATATATATATATATATATATATATAATATATTATATATTTATATAAATATAAATATATATATATCAGGCTAGAAACTAGCTTAGACAAGGGAAATAATAAAAAGGGATAATCTGTTTTCTTCTTTATTTAACAATGGCAAGAGAATATCGGTTTAACACTTGGGCGTCCCACAGTTTATATAAAATCCAATAATTAATGACATTAGATTTTAAATTTTATATTTCACAGAAGAATGTTGTTTATCTAATAAATATTCTGACCTGCTTGGAGGCCCCTTTTTAATACACGCACCTCTTCTTATATCGATTGGTACTTTGGCTAATATATTTTAATTCAATGAATTACACCGTTCTACAAGGGAAAATTTTCTTATATGAAAATATGTATTTCCAAAGGATTTTCATGTGTGGAATTCAAATCTGACAGTCATAGAAATTCCGCCTATGCAGTGCACAGCTTTTCAAGCGTATCTAACGAAGTGCCATGATGTTTAATTTAACTGATGTTTTTAGGTCTGTGATAAAAATGGTAAAATTTGCTCAATAACAGTTGGCAGCAAGTAATTATGCATTTTATTTGTCTTTCCATTTTCAAGGTGTTGGCCATTCCGTTGCTATCACTCTTCCTATTGTTTAAGCAATTCATTGTTAAAATTTTTTTTAAAATTGAGTTTCATAGAGTTTTTGTAGAAGGATTATTTGGTTGGTGGAGACATTCCATATCATGTATGTAAAATATACCTACTATATATATATATATATATATATATATATATATATATATATATATATATATATATATATATATATATATATATATATATAATATATACTATATATATAATATATATATATATATATAAAATATACCTATATATATATAATATATATTATACTATACTATATATATATTAACTATATTATTCTCACTCCTTTGGAATATAAAATATGTAAAAAATTTCATATTTCTCTTTTAGAGAAATCTCTTCAACAATAGAAGTGAAATAGCTAGTCAGTTTCTAAACACAGAGAGTGTGAGATCTTGAGTTTAAAAAATTAGACTGTGTGAGGGCATCGCCCCTCACGTCTTCACAGTTCATTCCTGATATAATTCTAAAATCAACCCGGTCTGGGTCTAAACGATACCTCACATCAGCGTTTGGCTCCGATTGGATAATTTTTAAGTTTTAAATAAGTTTAACAAATGAATTTTTCGTTAAAGTCCTTTCAAGTATACATGAAGTATTTCAGTAAGAGTCGAAGGCTTTTACAATATTGATCTCGGAGACTTGGGGACTTGAATGGGTAGAAAATTAAATACCCATTCCAAGTTTGTTTTTTTAAATTTTGTATGGGCATTATCCGCAGATGTTTTATACTTTAAAGAATTCACATTTCATTTTCTATCTCAGATATTATTAGAAACGAATTTTCCCTATTTTAACAAACTTCATTTAAACAAAAATATTTGAGCAAAAATTTCTCTTAGGCTCAATGTTATATCTTAGTTCAAACAACAATTTGCGCCACCAAAACAAAGAAAGCAGTTAATTTACCGTTCCATCTTCAATAAAAACAAATGTGAAATTTTTTTAAAAAAATTTAAAGCAAAGTTTTTTTTTTTTAAATTCAGATATTTTTGTATACAATTCTTCCTTAGTTCTAAATAGTTCTATTTTCTTTCGATTATTTCTAGCAACAAGCGCTGTTTTAGCAATATATTTATTAGTCTAAGTGTGAACTCTTTGTTTGTAAAATCGTATTTCCCTCTTTATTCTAGCACTGCAAAATAGATTCAGTAAAGCTTTTGATCAAGTTTTTTTTTGTAATCTTCGGGTAACCACTCCGGTTAATCTTCGTCCATTGCTGCTAGAACACGCTGAATTTGGCTCGGTCTTTTCTTTTACCTAAACCCTATTTTGTTATCATGTTAAATAAAGAAATCAATTTGATTCTTATTCTATCTTCAACTTAAGTTGATAAGGTCCCTTTTAATAAATGTGAAATTTTAATAAGAAATTTTACCTGAAGATTTTAGAAAGATTATTTTACACAAGGACATTGAATTAATATAATTTTACGGAATATATTTAAAATCATAAAAACCTACCCAGAAATGATTCTGACTTTACTTGGTAATGAAAATTTAAGCATTTCATATTAAAATCATTTTAACTTATTACCATAATCATTTCTTTTGAAATAACTATTTTTTAAAG
The DNA here is from genome assembly GCA_015478945.1 of Trachelipus rathkii. NCBI lineage: Eukaryota > Metazoa > Arthropoda > Malacostraca > Isopoda > Trachelipodidae > Trachelipus > Trachelipus rathkii. Next base: position 11,847 of record JABUQX010045664.1, read on the forward strand.
ACTAATTTCTAACATTGGGATGTATTCATTAATAACTTAATATTATTATGCATCTTAATAATTTTTTGTAAAAGAGGTCTGCTCTCAACAGGATTCACATCATCTTCCACGGCAACAAGGTTGAGATTTGTCGATTCGTAATTTTTAAGTTCATTTGAAAAAAAGCTTTTTTTTTATTAGTAAAATCACATATTTAAAAACATTATTATTATTATTATTATTATTATTATTATTATTATTTATTTATTTTATTATGTATTATTACTATTATTATTAATTATTTATTATTATTATTATTAATCTGTTATTACAAACTATATTTATATTAATTATTATCTATTCATTACAAATTATTTATATTTCATTATTACCAAATAGAAAACTGTTTACATTAAATTTTTTTTTACTCTTAAGAAAAAATGGTTGTTAAATAATTTTTTTTCAAGTCTTCTTGCTGTTTATCTTTTTCTTCTTAGACTCTTTTTACAATGTAAGAAGGAGAAAATGATGGGTATTTGACCATGAGAGATTCCTTCGTTTTTGGTACATGATTTCGTTCCTTTTCGCTGTCTGCCATGGAGGTGGGAGAGTGTGTTCTTGTAAGAATCCTCCCTTTTTTCTGAGTCGCATGTAAGTAAGTTTCTTTTTTTTTTTTTTTTTTTTTTTTTTTTTTTTCTTTGTTTTTTTCTTTTTTTTTTTTTTGAGGCTTTGAACTGTGCCCATACTTTTCCATCTTCTGTTCTAAAGTTGAAGATCTAAGTATTCTGGCCTATTCAGGAAAGTCCCAATTGACTTTAGAATTTTTGTGTTGGATTGATTTCTTTCTTGATTGTAATATCCTTTTTGAGACACTTTTTTAGCTTTTAATCAGAATTAAATATCTTAATTGACATTAAGAAGGAGGGAATTGAAATGTCACTCTGTTGATCGTCAAATTGGTCAAGCTAGAAACTAGCTAAAGAGAAAGAAAATAATAAAAAGAGAATTTAGTTTTTCCTCCTTTAACAATGGCAATATGAGAATAGTCGGTATGCCATTTTGGGCATGTTCACATTTGACTATAATATCTAATAATTCTAATGGTACTTGTATTATTAAAATTTTTTATTTTCACAGTAGAATTAATTGTTTATCAAGTAAGTATTCGCACCTTGCTTGGGGTTCCTTTTTAATACACGCATCGATTAGTGCTTTGGCTAATATATTGTAATTCAATGAATTACTAGTTTAATTATTGGAATACTTAGTTACTTTAGTTTACTATCATTATTTTCTCTTTACATTGCTTAACTTTAGGAAATAGACTATGTGATGGCATCGCCCCACACGTCTTTACAGTTTCCGTCTAGTCAAAGCGTTTACTCCTGTACAAACCTTAAAACTCCCCCTGCTAACATCAGCGTCTTGGCTCTGATTGCGATCTATTTTTAAACTTTTCTAAGATTAACATTGAATTTTTCGTCAGATTCCTTTTCAGGTGACACCATGTCATTTGATTTCAGTAAGTCGGCCGAAGGCTATATATATATTTATATATATATAATATAGAGAGAGAGATATATGTTGTATAATATATATATTATTATACTATATACTATATATATCAGGACCTGATAGAGACTATAATATAGTATATAATATGCAGTATTATAGCTATAACTATAACTGATATATATCCTTATATTATTGAATTTCGGCTCAACACATTGGGTATTGTTTCTTAAAATGTTAAAATTTTTTAGTATTAATGGTAGAACTTGCTTTTTATTTATATTTTCCTTTTAATTACGGAGCTAATCAGATGAGTAACGGTGTACGTTTTAATATAAAATTATATAACGGGAAATTTTTTAAAATTATTAACGTTTGATTCTTGCTTAATTAGGTTTACGTTAAACTAAATTACTCGCATAATGCTTACGGTAATTGCTTCATACGTATTCCATTAAATGACATTCTGAACAATCGAAACAATATATATGTATATATATATATATATATATATATATATATATATATATATAATATATATATATATATATAATATATATATATACTATAGTATATATATTTAATAAATGTTTCAGGTTTATCAGTTACTTCATACTATCCATAATGACATCTGAACAATCGAAAACAATATATTATATACTATATATAAGTAATATATACTATATATATACTATATATATATATTATATATAATATAGTATATATATATATATATATATATAGCTATTGTTTAAAATGTTAAACGAATACCTTCAAATAACGTTTATACGTAATGCTTGATCAAATATGACTTTTATCGCTTAATCAATGGATCACGGGTGAGAAGGAAGTGGGGGGAGGGGGTATGTTGCAGAGTAGAGTTTGTATATTGATTATTTGCTATTTTTACGTTATTAACATAAAAAGAATAAAAAAGTTAATAAAAAAATAAATTGCTTTTAATAATTCTATGTTATGTTCGTATAAAAACATATTTATTATAAAATGTATATAATAGTTTTGTTATGTGAGTGCAAGAACCATATTTTTATACAATGAAGATATTTTCATATTAAGTTCATACATAATGTCTGTTTAAATATGACCTAAAGCCATAAAGCAGTATCGCATAGCCAACTGGGAGGGGACTTGGATGGGTGTTTGCGCCATTGCTTTACTGCTTTACTTCGTTAGGGTCAATAAAATATGAACTTTATTAACAAATGTTTATAATAATTTGATGTTATGTTCGTCCAAAGATCATATTTTTATAAAATGAAGTTATTTTCACTTAAAGGTTATACGTAATATCTGTTCAATTATTCAAGGCAATAAAAAAACAGTAGCGCATAACCGGATGGAAGTGTGGTTGGGAAGGGATGTTTGCATCTTTACTTTACTTCTTTACTATATTAGGGCCAATAAAACAAGAATTTTAATAAGAAATTAACTAAAAAATAATAAATATTTTATTTTTAGACAATGTAAAGAAAATATCAAATGTTCCTGATTGAAAGAACATGGAGTATACATATTATCAAAGTCATAATTAAAAGGAGAGAGCAATAAGGAAAGCGAACTTATAATTAGTAAGTTGTATGGGCAAAGAGAGTATGTTAAGCAATGTTGGGGTCGGCTAAAGATGAGAAAGATTGGTAGAAAGAAAGAGGCTGTATATTTAATCATCACTTTATGCTACGTTTCATATATAGGGTTCAACATACGATTGCTATAGTGATTATCTAAGAAATTAATAGCTGAATTCATCATTAAAATTTCATTTTAAGGGTGAAACGTCATTTAGAGATTTGATCCCTACATCGTCTGAGGATCATAGCGTTTCTGATTCCTATGGAATCATCCTTCATCGTCGTCCAATCATGATCCTCTTTTATGCACTCTTTGTTTATAATTTTTTCTTCTTTTTTTCAACAGGGGGCCCTCACAAGGGTGTATATTTTCCCCCCTTAGAACTTGAAACACCAAAATTAAAGTTCTATGGGTCCGAAAACATAGATAAAGATACCTTACTCGGTCTGTTAACGTTTGTATCTTTATTTCGCCAGCAGCTCCGGTAAACGGCACCTAACCAAGAGCCCTCGCAGTATCCGACATCTCCATATTCCTTCTTCATCTTATATATATATATATATATATATATATATATATATAATATATATATTACTATATATATATATATATATATATATATATATATATATTATATATATATATATATATTATATATATATATATATATATATATAATTCATATTATTCATTATTCCTTGAGTTTTAATTTTCATTTCTCCTTGGAAAAGATTCTCATTTTCTTGATTATAAGATCTTATATTTTCTTTATTTTCTTTCCTTACGCTTTGTTGCTTTTCCACTTAAGCTTTTGACTGCATAATAAGTTAATTTGCATTTAACGGAGACACGCGTTTGGAGCACCTTTATGCTTGCTGTTCATTTAAGTGTGCATTTTAATTCAGGAATTCTCTTGCCTTGTTCTGTATTACATAGAATTAAGTTAATCAAAAAAGATATAGAGCTACCATTTCGAATCATTGAACTTTTAAAAATAATGAATTGGATATGTTTTTAAACTAATTAAAAGTTGTTGGTGCAAAGTCGTCATATATTAGTAAACTGTTACGCAAATATAATTCTCCATTTTATTATGATTAGAGGAGATAATAATTTTTAAGATAAATTTATAAATCAAAATACACTGTGACGAATTTTCATATTTGAAAACGAAAGAGAAAATAAAAAAGTTAGTAGCAAGAATTATTTTATATTAAATATCATAAATTTCATAAATTTTAAAAGTTAAATTAATAAATAAATATGTAAGTGTAAATGAAGGAGAAGATAAGACTAGAGGAAGGTGGAGCAAAATATGATATTGTAAGTGTCCTGATGATGGGAATATTCAGTTTCCCGAAACGTCTTAACCCGTCGTCACTCAATAGCGACAGCGGTCCATTCCATCAACAATTATTCTAAATTTTATTATTTTATGTTATTTTATTTTATTTTGTTCTCGCTGCAACGTTAATGGATTGATGTCTGAGTTGGGTATTACATATGTTACTGACTGATTATCTATTGGAGGTTATTTATAGACACAAGCCAAACAAGCTCAAAGGCAGTGTTGTTGCCTAATTCAAATAAGTTTTCCTCTATATCGGTAACTCATGCTGTAGAAATGAAGGAAAGATATGAGGCCATGTCACTAGTTTTGAAAGCTATTAAGTATGACGAATTTGTTGTGGCCTGAAAGTTATTGAGATTCTTCTCGGTCTTCAAGGTATAGTAGTTTTTAAAAATTCTGTTGTTTTTTGTATTTACGGGATAGTTAACTAATCAACATTACTTAGTTTTAAGATTGGTGAAAATGAGATAATTTCACTCCAGTACAGCAAAATATTAAAATACACCCCTTGTTAAGCCATAACTAGTTATTTCCCCTGCCTTTATACATAAAACTAAAACTTTTGAAGAATTTTGTAAAAGCATTAGATAAAGATGGAGGGCTTTAAGTATTAATCTTATATTTTCAAACTATAAATAAGCAAAATTGGAAGTGGGAGTATTTATCGGATCTCAAATCAGAATAGTACTATGTGACAATATATTTATTTGATAGCAAGTTAGTTTAAAAGCAACTTGGAAAAGAAAGTGGAGATCATTCAAAGATTTCTTGGCAACATAAAAGTTGGAAATAGTGATCGTTAATGAAAAAAAAAACTGTTTGTTAACTTCATATATTTGGGCTGGAGAATGCCTTTGATTATTCTTTTATTTTTATTTTTATTTTTTTTTATTCTTTTTTTTTTTTACATTCTCTTCTCCAAATTTTGGTACTATGAGGGACAAACAATAATTGAGGTTCCATTGGGATGCATTTTAAATAGAAGAGCATTATCAAGAAAAATTGAATGAATTTATGATGAGTGACTACTGATGCTCTTTGAAAAGAGAAGACTCCTCACTTCATAAAAGAATAAAGTAATTTATCAGTTAAGATAGACAATAATTTCAGCAAAATACGGTCAAAACTTTAATACATTTTTATAATCGGAAATAATACAGTTATATATTTACTAAATATTTCAATTCTGAAACAATATTTAATTCAAACAAACATATAAAAG
>JABUQX010045664.1:20000-26158 GCA_015478945.1 Trachelipus rathkii
AGTTGGGGTTTTTTAGCGCCTGGAGGGAGCTAAGCAAATTCAAATATTAGCTCTTAATTTTTCAATAAAATTTGAAGAATGTGGACGGAGGGTATTGAAGAGTTTACTGTCAGGAAAGACGGCAGGGGCGCTTGCGCCGTCTCCTGTTTTAGAGCCGTCGGTGAACACTGGAGTGGATCTGCCGTGAACTGTAGAGTGACACAAGAATGATGCCTTTAATAAGGTGGCGTGGTGACTAGATTTAAAGGGAGGAAACAGGACCAGGCAGATGAAGGGACTTGCTATCAGTGACCCAGGTTTTTGAGGTGAGATAACGCAAAAGTTGAAGTGTGATATGACATGTCGTTTACAGGTGTTTAATGTGCGGTGCGTATACCAGGTGGTTACCCAGAATGAGGACCAGAAATCTGATATGTCAAGTAACAGGAATGGTGAATCATATAAGGTTAGGTTTGAGAGAGGAAGGTGGCAGGTTCTTTGGTTCCATTTCTTCCGAAATAGTACTGCTGAGATTTTGGAGGGTGAAAAGAGGAAGTTATGGAAGTTACCCGATTTTTAAATGTTTTCAATTTCTAGTCGGTATTGAGATTCCACAAATAGTAGGCTGCCAACGGCAATGTATAACGTCAGATCATTAACATACAGGTAGCATTTGACCGTTGCTGTAATTGTAGTAATGATATTATTGAATCAGGGAGCAGGCAATAAAACACTTAGTACACAGCTCTGCAGAACTCCATCATCCAGAGTAATGTTGCAAGATAGAAAAGTTGAGCACCGGACTTTGATGAATCTGCCTGACAGAATGCATTGCATAAAGAGAGGAAACTGTTCTCGAAAGCAAATCATGTCAAGTTTGAGGAAGACCTCTCGCTAAGAGAAATAGTTCTACAATATGGTCGGTAAGAAGTTTAAACATATTGGATCGCAATAACTAGTACATCAGAAGTGATGTGTTCGCTAGCAGTTCCGGGGGCAGGCAGCATTTCGAGTAAACAAGTGAGAACTGCCAGGACGACGAGGCACCTTTTTTGGAGTTGGCACAATCGTTTGGTCACCTGGGGTGTCGAGTGCTTGCCAGGCAAAGGATCGTTGAGGGTAGACAGAGGCTTCCAGTCGAAGTGGAGGAAGTCGCGGTATCAATGTTTAAAGTGTATTCCAAACCGTGGGCCGTTAAACGTTGCATGATTACCACCGGAAGCATTGTTGCATATTCATTACCGTATAACCAACAAAGTCCGAGGTAATTTTTTCATGTTGTATTATTTTAAAAGAGGTCCCCTCTCATGGGTAACGATACCAGCACGTTTGTTTCAGAATTACCGGACTTGGCAACAGTGATCCTCTTATTATAGATGTACCAGAGGGGTTAGGGAAGAAGGAACAAACCTGATGATAGGTCATGCTAGTGGAATCAAGAAGAAATGATAGGGTCGTGTGTCAATCCCATAAGGGAGGGTGACAGCTGCAGTAGTGGGGCATGGATATTGCAGGCCGGAAGTGAAACCGGAAGTGAAAGATCGACCCTAAGGCCGCTGCGCGTACACGGCTGTGTACGTATGTACGTACGTACATAAAATACGTACACGAAAAAAAACGAAGGTTTTTTTCGAAACAATAAAAAATAATAAATTAATAAATAAATTAATAAATTAATAAATAAATTAATAAATAAATTAATAAATTAATAAATAAATTAAAAAAAAAAAGTAAATGTTTAATTACCGAATATTATTTTTTATTGACGTGTATATTCCCGCACCGGTTGTGGCCCCGCAGCGCACCGCACCGCACCGCACCGTACCGCACCGCATCGCACCTCACTTAGTAACGGATAGAGTTTACCACATGGTATCTCTCTCAAACTTGACACCCCCATAGGGGGTGACTTAACCTCGTCGTAGACGATTTTACGTGGCCATGAACCCATAGAGGGGGGTGCTAGCCCCCAAACCTGAGATTTTGACGTAGAAGGTTGAAACTTGGTATACACCCTTCATATAAGGTACCCACATCATATATGGAGTTAAATAACCGTACACCCCAAAGGGGGGCTCCAGCTCCCAAACCTGAAATATTGACATAAAACGACGAAACTTGGTATACACCCTTCATATAAGGGACCCACATCATATATGGAGTTAAATGGCCGTACACACCCAAAGGGCGGTCTCCAGCCCCCAAAACCTGAAATATTGACATTGAACGACGAAACTTTGTATACATCTTTCTTATGATGTATCCTCGATACAGAAAAAAATTAAAAAAAAAAATTAAACATTTTTATTCTTTTTAAGTTTATAACTTACAAATTTACGTTTTTACATACCCTAAAGCAGTAAATCAGTAAATCAAACTGGCCTCCCCAACCCTTTCGTGATCTATTGATCTATTGATCTATTGATTCAAGTCATATTTTTTACTAAAAATTTAACGTTTTTACAATACCTAAACACTCAGTAAAATCAAAACCACCGCACAACCTACACTCTGTCCAACCATAATCTATTGATCTATTGATCTATTGATCTATTGATTCAAGTCATATTTTAGTAAAATTGTCATGTTTTACATACCCTAAATCAGTAAATCAGTAAATCAAACCATCCAAACACCTTCCTGTCCAACCATAATCTATGATCTATTGATCTATTGATCTATTGAATCTATTAATTCAAGTCATATTTACTAAAATTGTCCTTTTTATTTTAACGTAAAAAAATTTGCGTTTTACAGATCCAAATGCAGTAAATTAGTAAAGCCAACCACCCACCCCCAACCCTCCTACCAACCGATGATCTATTGACTTACTGATCTTCTGATCTATTGATATATTGATTAAAGTCATATTTTGGGTATCATTTTGAATAAGCATAATATACAAATAAGTTTTTTGAATAAAATATTATACTAAAGTGTAATAATTTACTGACCCTAAATCATTAAAGCAATAAATCAAATTGCCCACCCCACTCCTCTCACCTATCAATGATCAAGTCATATTTGAACATTCATTTTGTATAAACATTACATAAAAGTAAGTTCTTTGAATATAATTTCATAAATTAGCGGAATAGTTTACTGAGCCTAAAGCAGTAAAGCAGTAAATCAAACCACCCATACTACCCCTGTCACCCATCCATGATCTATTGATCGATTGATTTATTGATCCATTGATCATTGATATTTTGATCTATTGATCTATCGGTCTATTGATCTATTGATTCAAGTCACATTTTGGGTATCATTTTGTATAAATATTTTTATTTTACAGCATTTATAACGTAAGTGCAAACTATAAAACCGTTGACCAATAAATTTATTAACATCAAATTATTTACAAGTTTATTAAAAGAAACATTATTTAAAATAACATATGATGAAATAAATACAGTATACACCACATAAATTAGAACTGATAGGTTGTACAGGAAACATAAGGTCTTAACATATTGGAACATTATAATTTTAAAACAAAGATGTTACATAATGATTACTAAAAATAAAATCTAAATATACAGAGAGTCAACGGAATATAACAACATTATTTTTATTCTTTACACGGCTATCCAGTACCATAGCTCGAACATCCCGATGAGATGTTTTGAGATAAGTCCAAGAGTCGGTATCCAATTTCACAGAACGAGTTCATTACATGCGAATCACACCTAAAAATCTTCTTTCGTTTAATAAAGGAATTGTAATATTTCTTCTTCATTCATCTTAATAATTCAAAATTATATTTTCGTATCTCTGTCAAACTCGAGATTTGAAGATGTTCCAATAACACCCAGAACTGAGATCGAGGGATGTCAAAACTTTGTCGCCAAATTTGAGACTTAAACCTAATGTCCCTTTCTTAGGATATTGAGATGATAGCATTCAAGCCTGAACAGATCAGCCTGTGGAGATCGTAGGCATATAACATTACTGTTTTCAGCTAAGTCTTGAGATCACACTGTACCGTTATCGCTGCAAGATACAGTATTGCAAATAATCGTAAAAAGGACGCGAAGACTTGAGATTGACCTTCGTATATCATCGTCATAATCACGACCGTATGGTTGACCATTCACATTAAACTGAACCCTCTAAGACCGGAAATGGGTAAATTTAAAAGGCAGACTTCCCATAGTTTCCAGAATAAAGCATGGTGTTCTACAATTCCTATTATTACCTTCTGAGGTAAGCTACCAATTGAAGATGTTAGGTATATTAATACTCGATAATTCTTGGGTAAAGTTAAAATTTTTGTCTCAATTCTCTTGATTGGATATTTGCTGTATCGGACAAAAAGAGATTTCTCTATTCCATATGTTTAAAGGGAGATAATCTTCACTTTACGTACATAAAGTAAGCATCCAGAATCTTGAAAAATAGGTTTTTGGAGTCGGTAGTTTGTGCTGTAGCGTTGGCTTTGAACATTAAGCGCAAATTGAGGAGTAGATCTAGTTAACCTATGCGGGTGTCCACAAAATGGTAGAATAAGTCCTTTCCCTGAGAGATATATCAACCGTTACACGTCCATAATATTCGTACGTGTTTATTTTAGATTTAACGGCCATTGTCCCCCTGTTCTTCTACATCTTTAAATTGTAGTACCACTGATTGTAAATGGGAACTGTTTTAGCCATCAATCTGAATAAATTTAGTAAGTTTCGATATAACTTCGGTAAGGGTAACTTGCAGCTGATGCTCCTAGAGATGTTTCATTTAAAAACACCTCAGGTTGATTGAAACAATTGTATACAGGAAATTTGTCTCGGTGGATTACTATGTGATCGGTGCCTGTGAGATTTGAACCATCTTCGTTTACTTACTTAGTCTTCAGATATAAAAAACATTCGAAGAATCAAGATATTGAAGTCAGAAGTGCCGGGATGTTGAAATCGAGAGGCATCGGTATTGTGATTGCGTGTAGCGGGGTTAATACTAATAACCGATGGAATTCACTCACACCTGATCTTGTGGAATTAAACAGAACAGAGTCCAATCGCTTCTTACAGCAGTCCGGGGCTAGAGGGGATGAGGAAATGCATCTTGCTAACTACATGTTAAACATTCCTTATATACGAAATAGTTACAGGTTGTCACTGTTTATGTAAAAAAGTTACCACTTATCACTGCTATTAGAGAGCAAACACATCAATACACTTTTTCTTTAGTGGTCCTTTATTATTCCTCTTTACAGGTTTTTTTACGACCACCTACACCTTGACAGTCATCTTAACGCCGTATTTTTCGTTTGACATCGTCTAGCATTTCATCTGAAACATCGGCGAGTCCGACGTTTTACAGCACTACGAGGGTCGACACCCCCCATAATATCCTGGATTGTGTTTATTCCCGTTCTGGCTTGCTTTTTTAGTAATGTATATACCTCCTGATTTAAACAGGGGAATAGCTCTACGAAATAACGAAGCAAAAATCCACCTAAACATATCCCCTTTGCATTCTTGAACCCCTGAAGACCTCTTTCTCTTTCCATTATTATTATTATTTACCGGAAGGTTTTGTTAGTTTACTTTACACACTGCTGTTCCAATTGTGAATGGGTATGGATTACCTTTCACAACCTTCTTATATAAATACGAATCGAAACTCAGTTGGGTCCCTACTCAACGGTTAGTTGTGAACATTAGGAAAGCTTATAACTTTATGACCTTTAGGAAAATGGTCTACTCTTAACAAAGAGGCCCTTTAGTATTTCCCTACATACTGATGTCATATATCTGTATAAAATAGGCCCATACCAGGATTTGAAACATTGTTAGAAGGCATGCCATACAAAATGTAATGAACTCTCAGTTGTCATTTTTGAGACAATACTCTTCCATCGTTGGTATATAACGTATTAAATCCTTTAGAGATGGTTTGATATGTTTTCTCAATATTTCAATCGAACTTTCCCCTAATGACGATATTTCGACACCAAGCTGCAGAATGGAAAATAAATAAACTCTATCTTCAGGATAGTTAGTTTGAGATTTTAAGGTGATTAACGCGTTATCTTCGTTAACGGATTTATTAACAAGAAAACACTAAATCTTTACATAACTGACTTGGGTTTCAAATTTTTTGTTTAAGGCCATATGAACACATCAGTAACCGAATTGTAAAGACCCCGCTTATGAAATTTTTTTCATAGAAATATTTTT
>JABUQX010045665.1:7500-12500 GCA_015478945.1 Trachelipus rathkii
TCTGCCCGAAATCGATGCAGGGATATTATTCGACTGGGCAAGCGTTCTTACACTAAAAGGAAGTGTGCCGCCCTTCTTGGTTCTCCTTCTGATAAAAATTTCTAGCTTCTTGCCAAAAACATCTCTAATAACTTCTGTAAATCTCTTTGGTCTTCTTTTTTCATCTAATTCCACCCTGGACGATTCCGTCTCCCTTCCTCCTGCTCCATCCCCTCCCATGTGTTCTAAGGCTTTACATGTCATTACTCATGATCGAGTACATAAGATACTGAGATCTATGAACTTCCGGAAGGCCAGTGGCCTAGGTGGCATTCCTCCTCTTGTTTTGACAGGGAGTGTGCTTCTGAGCTGGCGGCCTGTCCCGTTCACTCTACTCCCTACGCCTTAATACTAATACTTTTCCTCAATGCTGGAAGCGCGCTTTATTCAGCCAATCCCAAAAAAACATGCCGCTCTGATCCTTTACTATCGACCTATTGCCTTAACTTGTATTCTATCTAAGTCATTTGAAAACCTCCTTAACTCTCATTTCCTCGATCATCTGGAACTCATTCTCTTCTTTCAGATCGTCAGTATGGCTTTTGACGTTCGAGATCAACTGGTGATATTCTTTCCTATCTCACTGATCTATGGTCTTCTTCCCTTAGAATGGATTATGGGGAGTCTTGTGTGGTAGGCGCTTGACATATCTAAAGCTTTTTGACAGGGTATGGCTTGCGTCGCTACTCTCTAAGCTACCTTCCTTGGGATTTCCTCCTTCGCTTTGCTTACTTCTTGTTAGTTTTCTTTCAGAATCGTTTCATTTCAGCTCTTGTTGATGAAGCAACCTCTTCCTCTTTTCTTATTAATTGTGGTGTTCTCAGGGTTCTGTTTATTCTCCAACTTTATTCTACTTTTTATCAACGATCTCTTCAGCTGCACTTCTAACTCTGTCACTTCTTATGCCGATGATCCCAACTCTCCATTCTTCCACTCATTTTAATTGTGCTCCCTAGTTTGTATCTAGGTTGCCTCCCGTCTACAGCTTTCTGATTCAATTCTTGCGATTTGGTGGGAATTTCTCCAGTGGGGTAACCTGTAATCCTTGTGAAAATTCAACTCTTTGAAAACTCAATTCTTCATATCTCCTCTCTAAAATACCTCCCAACTTTCCATCCCCCTTTGCATGGTCTAATAGTCTTACCCGTAAACCAATAAAACATTCTAGACTAAACATAAATAGTTGAATTGCTTCTGGAGACCTCACATCACATCGGTTGCTAAAATGAACTCAAAAAAAAGCTGTGGATTTCTGTTCAGATTGCGTGATTTTTTCTTCTGCTGAGTTACTCCAAGTTCAATAAAAGTCTTATTCGCCTCCTGTAGGAAATTTGTTCCCATATTTGGGATGGATCGGTTTCCACCTCCTTTTGGATAAGGTTGAAGCTAAGGCTAAGAGGCTTTTATAAACTGTCCATACTCTCTGAATCCCCTTGACCCTCTTTCTCTGCTTCGTGACGTTGGTGCCCTATCTCTTTTCTATAGGTATTACAACGGCAGGTGCTCGAGAGAATTGACCTCTCGCATTCCTCCACCACTGCGTCGCCCTCGTAACACAAGAGGTGCCTTGTTCTCTCATGAAAATTGTGTGAAAATTGGAGACTCAAGGATCACTCGTTGTGGTACCTCCTTCTTTCCAGCCACATCTGTTTTGTGGAACTCCTTGCCTTCTTTTATTTTCCCAGCAATATTTAATCTTCCTCTATTTAAGTCCCGCGTCTGCGCCCACCTGAGAGTATTGCGTTAGGCAAGGGTCAGGGTGGGTTTACTTTTTCATTTATTTTAATTTTTTTTTTTTCTTTTTGTAATTTTTTTTATTTATTTTTTTATTTATTTTTTTATTTTTTTGCCCCTCCTTTTGAAAAATGATTGTATATATATATATATATATATATATATATATATATATATATATATATATATATATATATATATATATATATATATATATTATATATATATATATATATATATATGTTATTATATATTATATATATATATATATAATATATATTATAGTATATATATATATATAATATATAATATATATATATATATATATGTATTAATATAATATATTAATATATATTATATATATATATATATATAATATATATATATACATATATAATTCTATTATATATGTATATATATATATATATATATATATATATATATATATATATCATATATATTTAAATATATATATATTATATATATATTATATATATATATATATATATATATATATATTTATATATTATATATATTATATATATATATATATATATATATATATAATATATATATATATATATACTATATATATTATTATATATATATATATATATATATATATTATATAATATATATATATATATAAATATATAGGTTAAAATTGCAGTTAAAGGAGAAGGCTCCTGAACCCGTTCTCCTAGAGGCTATTTACGAAAGTTTGAAATGGTTTAATGATTATTACTTAAACGGTCACGACTTCTGCGTTGGAAACAGCTTGACTGTTGCAGATTTTTGTGTGATTGCAACAATATCAAGTTTAATAGAAGCTGGAATTGATATGTCCAAATATTCAAATATTACTTCGTGGGCCCAACGCTGTAAGGACGTCATGCCTGGATACGAATCTGAAAATGGGGTCGGAGCAAGAGACTTTGGGGAACGCGTGAAGAAAGCACTCGCAAGGATTAAGGCCTAATCTCTCTCTCTCCTCTCTCTCTCTCTCTCTCTCTCTCTCTCTCTCTCTCTCTCTCTTACCGTCCAGATAGAGGTGCGACATTGCTGTTTTTCGGTATTGCATTAAAATTGGTAATCGAAATTTATCTGGTACATCTTTAAAAATCATACTTGTTTAATTAAGTGTATAAATATATTCTTTATCAAATACGCTTTTTGAATTTTATTCCTCTTTTAATTTTTAAGTATTGATACCCTTTCCCCTTGAAAATATCATTCGCATCAAAATTCAAATGTTAACCTTCAAACATGACGCGTTCCTCAAGATATTATTTTTCAACTAAGATATTATTCGAGAGGAAAAAATATCTCGAATCAAATTATAAATTTTTTTTATCATAAAGAAAATTCTATCAAGATCAGTTCTTAAACTTATAGTTTCAATTAGGGTTCTAAATTGAATCAAATTCTCAATACCCATTTGAATTTAAAGGCTAAACACTTCAAATCTAATGATACCCACACAATAACCAATCATTCAAATACAGTCAAATTCAATACATATTTCTAGTGGCGAAAGGAATTATTCTTCAAAGTTTCTAGCATTCGAATGTGATACGGATGTTTCATTGCGCACACGAATGTCCAAAGAAGGTAAATAAGAAACGAAATATGATCGATATCACAACCCTTTTATCTAAAACTCCAAACGCCACTAATTGACCACTGAATCTAAAGCCTACGTTTCTTTCATTTCTTCCTTCAATAGTAAATTTATCCGAAAAAATGGAGCATAAAACTATATCAATAGAATATGTTTTATTTCATTAATAAACCTTTGATTAATTTTATAAAATAAATTAATATCATAACATATCCTTCAAAGTCTTCAGATCTCTAAAAAGAGAATTCATGACACTCGTCATTTATCTCACTTTTCTAGTTTTGTTTAACTTTCTCACTCAAGATTGGACAATTATGCTCTAAATAATCTTCATATTTGCTCTCGGAGAATAATGGAAAGTTCTTCTTCTTCTTCTTCTTCTTCTTCTTCTTCTTCTTCTTCTTCTTCTTCTTCTTCTTCTTCTTCTTCTTCTTCTTCTTCTTCTTCTTCTTCTTCTTCTAAGACGGTGTTCTAATGATCTAATCGATCACTACTTCTTCTGTCTTCTTCTTCTTCTTCTTCTTCTTCTTCTCTTCTTCTCTTCTTCTTCTTCTTTTCTCTTCTTCTAAGACGGTGTTCTAATGATCTAATCGATCACACTGAATAACTGTAGTAAATAGCTTTGATGTTAACCGCATAGAACATATCTGTTCTAAGACGGTGATCTAATCGATAACACTGAATAACTGTAGTAAAATAGCTTTGATGTTCACCGCATAGAACATATCTTTTCTAAGACGGTGTCCTAATCGATCACACTGAATAACTTAGTAAGAGCTTTGATGTTCACCGCATAGAACCATATCTGTTTCTAAGACGGTGATGCTAATCGATAAACAATGAAAACTGTAGGTAAAATATCTTTGATATAATCCAAATACAAAATTTCACCCACTTGTATCACTATGATGTTTGATGCTTAGAAACAGAAACTGCTCTGAGTGAGCAAACTCATATGTCACATTGACAGTGGACAACATCCGAACACGCTATGATGTGGTGACTTAGAACGAAACTGACTGAGTGAGCAAAACTCATATGTCACATTGACAGCGAACACATCAGACACAATGAATAAACAGAAATACTTAACAGATTATGATGTTTGTTACATAGAAATAGGTAAAATAAGTATACTTATTTCAAAAACCACATAACAGATTTGCTTTAAAACAGTTAGAACATCCAACATATTATTTATTTTTTTTAGAATAAAAAAGTGTCACACCTCACGGGCATAGCCTATCAAGGAGGGGAACTTCCTCTAGGTAAATTTCTACCTAGGATCCGAACTAGGATTCGAACCCGCGACCTTGCCATACTTAACAGACTAGCCTTGAGTGGACTGTAAAGTCTTTGCTAGTCGGTGTTCTGTAGTAGTTTTTTTTCTTCTTCTTCTTCTTCTTCTTCTTCTTCTTCTTCTTCTTCTTCTTCTTCTTCTTCTTCTTCTTCTTCTTCTTCTGGGTCCAATACTGTTCATTATATATGTAAATGACAATTGATGAAATATTTTAAAGCAATATTTCCGAAATTGCGGATGATACGGAAACTTGGAAAGCGCATAATAGTGAGATACGACTTTCAATTACTCCAAGCGATTGGAACA
>JABUQX010045665.1:20000-31510 GCA_015478945.1 Trachelipus rathkii
ATACCAATTTTTTTTTGTTAAAATATATGTTGTATAAGGATGTTAGAGTTCGACTACTAGTTTTAAGACTCACCAACAAACAAGGATCTTGCGTCCTATCAGGCTCCTGTTCGATGCGGGGGGGCGCGCCCGCAGGCGCGCAAGCCAGTGCATCCGCCGGCGAAACGGGCGCCGTGCCGCGCGGTCGGCAGGCGCGCCCGCCCGGGGCGACCCGGACGCGTGACAAAGGCCGCGCCGCATGCGACAGCTGCCGGCGCGCCCCGCCGACGCGATCCGACGCGTGCGCGAGCCCCCAGGTGCGATCCGACACGGGAGGGGTGCGTGCGCGCACCCCCTCGCGTATCGCATGTACGATCTGGTACGAGAATGCAAACGTGTTCTGTTTTCAACTTAATTTTTTATTTTATTTTTAAACTTTTCATGTTCATAACGTAAAAATTCAGTCTATTGATTTTTCTTTGGTATAAATAAGTTCTTTTGAAAAAAGCGGGAAAAGAAAACAAGTTTTTATTTTAAAGCCTTTATAACATAAGAGCAAACTACATAATCGTTAACATATAAATTTTTAGCATCAAATATATTTACAATTTTATTAAAAGAAACATTATTTAAAAAACATATAATGAAATAAATACAGTATACACCACATAAATTAGACCTGATAGGTTGTATAGGAAAACATAAGGTCTTAACATATTGAACATTATTATATTTTAAAAAAGATGTTACATAATGATTACTAAACATAAAATCTAAATGCAGAGAGTCAAGCGAAAATAAAACAACATTATCTTTTAGTCTTATCACGCTATCCAATGTCCATTGCTTGAAACATCTCGGGGAGAAGTGTTGAAGATAAGACCAGAGTCGGTATCCAATTTCACAGAACAGAGATATATATATTTAGCAAGAATGAGGTTTAACATTTAACATACATTGCGTACATTCGATGTATTGTTCTAAACTTCTTAGGCCTTGGTTCGTGACATAGGTGTAAATGTCACGTGCTGATATTTTCAAAGATTGTTCTTTGAACCCTGATGTTTTCATTTCTTTGTCATAAAGATAGGTGAATTTTTCAAGATCGATAGCATCAATAATTCCGGGATCCTGTGATTCGATCACATTGTGTTCGTCGTATATTGTGTAGAGTATACCATGTGACAAATTAATGAGCTCGTCCAGTAAATCAACTTCAACCATACGTTTAGATATCTGTTCTTGCATTTTGATAAATGCTGTAATATTTTCGGGGCCGTTTACAGAAACACCGTATGAAGTGGGACGGAAAATCCCAGTAGAGTTAGGTCTCCACCAAACACGTAAATCGATGGATTCGATATTGTTATTTAGTGAAAAAACAAGAGTTAACCTTTTTGAATCGTCTTCTTCTCCGCCATTGATCGCAACACCCCAAGAATTTGTCACTGATGATGAAATGTACTTTTCATTTATCCATGTATTAACTTCATCAAATACACGACTTAATTCTTCACATGATAGGAATAAAGGTCTGTTAGGTGGATGAGAGGAATCAGTGCAAGTAAAGTAACGCTCACCACTCGACTTGCGGTGGAAAGTTAAATTTACAATATTTTTAGGATGAGATACCTTCCAAGCTATAATATCGTTTACAAATTTATTATTCACAAGAGAAACCATGTTTATAGTTTAATGTGGATCTGTTCAACTAAGGTGAGAGCTTCACTAGCCTTCTTTTAAGAAGAAGTAATCCTCGTCCCTCTCTCCAACAAACCGGTATACGCTAGCTAACCATAAAACGTTAGTCCTAACAAGATTGAGAGGGCGGGGCTTATAACTATTGCGTAATGTTATGTTTTTTTTTCTTATCCCTAATGGATTTCTCTTGTAATGTAACCTTGGGTCTACATTTTTTATCCATTCTTATCTTTTTTTTCATAATTTCTTTACATTGGGCTAAGGTTGTTTGTTATTTCGTTTTCTGAATAACCCTAAAGATGAATGTATTGATTTAGGGTATGTAAAAACGTTACAAATTTAGTAAAAAATTTGACTTAAATCAATAGATCAATAGATCACAAGTTGATAGGTGGGTAGCTGGATGGTGACAGGATTGGAGTTGCGATCTATTGATCTATTGATCTAATGAGTTAACAAACCATTTATAACATAAATGCAAACCTTTTCTTATTCATTAGTGATCAGGTATCAATCTAGAATGGACGTTAGTAAATTTATGTTCCGGGCTCCTGCTACTTGTCTTGTGTCTGGTCCTACAGGTTGCGGGAAAACCTTTCTGTTATTAAACATTTTAAAAGAGGTCGAGATTTTCGAGCAAAAGCCTGTTAAAATCATATGGTGTTACAGTGTTTACCAAGAAAAGTTTAAAGACTACAAAGATGTAATCGAATTTCACGAAGGGTTATATGATATAAAAGCTCTTCAATGTTTACCAGGGCATAAAATTATTATCCTTGACGATTTGATGCATAAATTGAATGAGGCTATAGCCGAAACTTTCACAGTTTACTCGCATCATTTAAACATCACAGTATTTTTTATAACACAGAATATCTTTCATCAGAATAAGTACATGAGGGATGTGTCTTTAAACACGCAGTATTTAATCTTGTTTGGACAAAGAAGGGATATGAGTCAGGTCAATGTTGTAGGCTACCAACACTTTCCCTAGCTCAACCGTAAAGAGTTCTTAAAAGTATATAAAGAAGTTACATCTATACCTCATGGTTATTTACTCTGTGAGCTTCATCCTAAGAACACGCATAGAGTGTTAATGCGTACAAATATCTTACCTTCCGAGATTGAGACAGTATACATACCTGAATAATGAGTACTCTAGTAGCAGATTATTTACCTCTTATGAGAAAATTTAAAACCATGAAACTTTCTGAAAACGTAAACTTGTCTGTGAAGATGAAAAATTATACAATTATAGCTGAAAAGTTATGCCTAAAATCTTTAAAAAGGAAAATGTTCCTTTAAAAAGAGCTCAGAAGGTGAAGTTACGCCGTCACAGAAACATCATTAAAAAACTTGCGGGTAACGCAAGAAAGCTTAAAAATAAAAAGAAGCTATTACAGAAGGGTGGTGGTGTGTTCCTACCTTTACTCTTTTCCGTTATAGCCCCTTTGATAACCAAGTGGCTTGCTCAATGATGAAAAAGGTAGTTTTACCCTACAGCGATTATGAGAAGCTGAAATATAACACAGAAACCTTAACTCTACAACAACAACAACAACAACAACAACAACAAACAACAACAACAACAACAACAACAGCAACAACAACAAAACAACCAACAACATCAGCAACAACAACAACAGCCACAACAACAGCAACACAACAACAACAGCCACAACAACAACAACAGTTCGAACAGCCTCAATCAGACATTCAGCAGCATCATCGGATTATAAATCCTTATCACCCAGTATTCAACAACAGCCTTTTGAGTTTTTACGTCCTCAAGTTGAAACAGATAATAATTATTTGAGAAGGAAACTGCAGCAGAATATTAAACTCCAATCGTTAACATCATGAAAAAAGAATCCTATCTGAAAAGACTATACAAAAATTAGTAGATTTAAAAGTTTTATTAAAATCACCTAAGGAAGATGCAGCTCTAACAACAGATACTAAGTCTATGGTGAAAAGAGAAGCTAATTTTAGACATATACTCAAGGAAAGCTTACCAGTGAGGAGTAAGAAAACGGGTATAGCTCTATATAATATTTTAAAAGATCAGATTACATGGGATGATCTCGGTCAAATCATTATTGATGGAGAAACAATACTTGGCTCGATATTGTTGACTTGATATCTGATCTCTCCCGTGAATGGAAGAAGGCTCCAGTGACAGGATGGAACAGGATCAAACAAGAACTTCAGACTATTAATTTTCCAAGAAGTTTAATCATGAATAAACAGAGATTAGCGGATCTGGATAATATTCCATTGACGCCTAGACCTGATGCAAGTCCTGCAGGTACTTCTTTTGCATCGGATAGATCAAAGTTGATAAATAGAGGTACATTACGTTCAAGAGCGAGCCGAATAAGAAAAAATCCATACAAAGTATCAAAATGGATTAGCATCTGATTATTTATTATGATTTTTTATATGATTGTATTATTTGTAATTTAAAATTATGTATATATTCTATGTTATCTTTCTGTATACATATGGTATGTTTTTTAGACTTGTAATTTAAAATAGTTAATATTATTAATAATATATATATATATATATATATATATATAATATAATAATTATACAATTATATATATATAGTATATATATATATATATATAATATATAATATATAAGATATATATATATATATATATATAGTATATATATAGTATATATATATATATATAATATAATATATATATTCTTATTTTTTCTTTCTGTATACACTTGCTATGTTTTTTAGTCTTGTAATTTAAAATAGTTAATATTATTTTTAATTAAAAAAAAAAAACTCATATATATATATCTGATTTTTTATATATCCTTCCAGTATTAAAGGAATAAATTTTTTAGTTGTTAATGTCATTGTGAATCATGGAAGCCAAGGAAGCGGTCGATAAATATTACTTTGATGTGAAACAGCCATACAGTTACGGGGGTTTTTCAAGGTTTGCTTCAAAGTTTCCTCAAATTAGTAAAAAAGAATTGAAAAAATATTTAGAAGGTGAGGATGCTTTTACCCTTCATAAACCTATACGAAAAAAATTTCCTACCCGGAAAACTATAGCCCATCATTTAGATAGCTTATGGCAATTAGATTTGACCGATATGATAAAATATAAATCTTACAATGAAGGGTATCGATATATTCTTTTTGTGATAGATGTATATTCCAGATACTTATGGTTAAAGGTTTTAAAAGATAAAAAATCAAAGACAGTTGCTACAGCAGTCAGAGAAATTATAAATAAGGATAACAGATATCCCAAAATGATATGGACAGATAAGGGTACAGAATTTTTAGGTAAAGAGTTTCAAGAAATAATTACAGAGTATGATATAGGGTATTACAACACATTTTCAGTTAATAAAGCCGCAATAGTTGAAAGAGTACAAAGAACTATAAAGAAATATGCACCGTATATTTCACGAAGATGAATACATTTAAATATATAGATAACTACAAGACTTGGCTTACTCTTATAACCGGTCTCATCATAGAACACTTAAAGAATACCCCTATAGAGATGGTAAAGACAAAACCGTTGTACCTATCAACCCAAAGGGAAAAATAAAAGATAACACAGGCATTAAGTAGGAGATTATGTAAGAGTATCTAGGACTGATGAAAATTCAGAAAAGGGGATGAAGCTGGATGTCGTCGAGAAGAGGTTTTTTAAAGTAAGCATGCTATCCAGAGGATCCCTAGAGACAGTTAAAAAATATAACTATCTGAGGATTTAGACGGAGAAAAAAAAAAGGGGATTCTAGAAACAAAAAAATACAGAAAAATACCAATTTGATTCCTAAGATCATGAGTATGAAAATAGAAAAAATAAGTAGATCTAAAGGGAGAAGGAAAAAATAAACAAGTATCGTTTGTCAAAGGATAGGTTTACCCCATGAAGGTTAACAGTTATATAAAATGCATAGTGAAATTAAAAACATTGATCAGTTACTTTGTGAACATGGAGAGTTGAAGGAGTCATTTTCTATTTTAACGCTGCCCTCAGCGCTTCTATGGATCTACACCGCGAAAATACAAATATCAGACTGATACAACTGCATTATTATCTAACCCTAAACTTTCGATAGAGAACTGTAATGAAGCAGGATTAAGTGAGAATAATTCTCGATGTCGTATAGAGAATAATACCTGTACAAATTGGCGTTTACGATTTAGAAATTATTTGATAATGTTTAAAAAACTGATTAAAAAGTAACGTAGTACGGCACCCTCAAAAACGAAGGCAAGAAGGAAGTATTTCTAACGAAAATTATTGCAATAAACAATGGTCTCTATAAATCGATGAGGTGTTCATAGACTTAAACAAAAAAATTGAAGCAAGGTGAATTATGTTTAAAGATTTAGTGTTTCTTGTTAATAAACCCGTTAACGAAGATAACGTGTTAATCACATTAAAATCTCATGAGGATGTGAACCTGAAAGATATAAGTTTATTTATTTTCCGCCCTTCAGTTTGGTTTCGTAGTTGTTGTTACTCACATATATACAAAATATCGCGAAATAATAAACCACCTCTAAAGGCTCTAATGCACTATATACCAACGATGGAAGAGTATGTCAAAAAATGACACCGTGACTTCATTACATTTTGTATCATGCCTGTCTAAGAGTTTCAAACCTGGTATGGCCTATGTTACAGATATTAATAGATCACCCAGTACGTAAGGGGAATACCTAAAGCCTCTTGTTAAGATAGTTCATTCCTAAAGTAAAAGATTATAAGTTTTCCTAATAGTCACTACTTACCCTGAGTAAGACCCAACTGAGTTCGATTTCGTATTTATATAAGAGAGTGTAGAAGTAAGCCATACCCATTCCGAACTGGAACACAGTGTGTTAAAGTTACCATATAAAGAGGAAAGCATCGTAAATAATAATAATGAAAGAGACGAGTCTTCAGGGTTCAAGAATGCAGTAGGGGTATTGGTTTAGGGGACTTATTTTGCTTCGTGTTCAACGCGGCCATCCCTTTGTTTAAAATCAGGAGGTAAAACTATCTTCTGCTCAAAAAAAGCAGCTAGGACAGGGATAGACACTTTCCAGGATATTATGGGTGGGTCGCATCCTCGAACAGCTGCTCTGAACAACGGACGCATTACCGATTTCTTCTCTGATGAAATTGTTTACGATGATGTTCAAGCGAAAAATACGCTACGTTAACGCATGACCGGTCAAGGCATGTAGTCTCGGAAAAAACCTTATATAAAAGCCGCGCCAATAAGAAAGGTCCACTAAAGAAAAGGTATGATGTGTTTCCCTTAATAATGATGCTGAATGGGCAACTATTTCACATAAAACAATGACAACCTGTAACAATGTATATAAAGAATGTTTAAACAAATCTCTCCTCATTATACGGACGGCGATTGTACCAGCAAGATGCATTTCCTCCATCCCTCCAGTCCAGACTGTTGTAAGAGCGAATTGGATCTCTTCTCTGTGAACCCTACACAGATTAGTGTGAGTGAATCCAACTTTATTAGTATTAATCCCGTTCACTCAATTACAAATACAGATGTACCTCTCGATTTCAATATTCCTGGCACTTCTGATCAATATCTTGACCCTTCGAATGTATTTTTATATCTAAAGACTAAGTTAGTAAACGAAGATGGTTCAGATCTCACAGGAACCGATCACATAGTATCCACCGAAACAAATTTCCTGTATACGTGTTTTAATCAGCTTGAAGTAATCTTTTAAATGAAACATCTCTAGGAACATCAGCTGCAAGTTACCCTTATCGAAGTTATATTGAAACTTTATTAAATTATTCTCAAGATGCGAAGGAGTCTCATCTACAATCATGTGGATATTACAATTTAAAAGATGTGGAGAACCACAGAACCCATGCTGGTAAATCTAAAAATAACACCTATGAATATTATGGACGGGTAAATGGTGATATATTCTCTCAGGAAAGACTTATTCTACCATCTGTGGATACGCGTATCAGGTTAACTAGATCTACACCTGAATTTGCTCTTAATGTTAAAAGCGCTCTTTTAGCAACAACTACGGCACCAAAGCCTATCTTTAAATTACTGGACGCCTATCTTTATGTACGTAAAGTGAAATTATCGCCCATTAAACATATGGAAATAGAGAAATCTCTTTTGACTGATACAGCGAAATATCCAATTAAGAGAATTGAAACTAAAATTTTTAACTTTACCCAAGGGTTATCGAGCATTAAACCTAACATAGTCAATGGGAGCTTACCTCAGAAGGTAATAATAGGAATTGGTAGAACCACCGCATATTCGGAAAACTTGAAAGTCCCCCTTTTAAATTTACCATTTTACGGACATGGTGGGATAAGTCAGCGGCTATTGTCAACGCTTACGGTTCGTGATTATCCGTTGAAAAGAGAAGACTCACATTCCCAATGCCACGCCTTTTTACGATTGTGTGCTAATACGGTATCATGCAAGCGATAACGGTACGGGGTTGATCTCAAGGAATTATCTGAAAACGTAATTTATATGCATACGAGCTCACTGCTGACTTTCAGCTTGTAAGCTTATCATCTCAAGTATCCTAAGAACAAGGAAACTTGTGCGCTGGGTTTCAAATTTGAAACCAAAGTTTGACATCCTCAATCTCAGTTCTGGTGTATCTGGAACATCCTCAAATCATCGAGATTGATAGAACACGAAATATAATCTTGAATTATTAATGATGAATGAAGAAGAAATATTAAATGCCTTCGGAAACGAAAGAAGATTAGGCGTATTCGCCTGTAATGAACTCAGTTCTGTGAAACTGGATACCGACTCTGGTCTTATCTTCAACACTTCTCCCCGAGATGTTTCAAGCAATGGACATTGGATAGCTGTGTATAAGAATAAAAATAATGTTGTTTATTTCCTTGACTCTCTGCATTTAGATTTTATGTTTAGTAATGATATATAACATTTTTTAAAATACCATGGGGTTGAAAAACTGCATATGATTTGCCTATTTATAAGTAAGATACCAAAGTTGTGTTAGGTACTGTATTATTTCATTATATGGTTTTAAATATGTTTCTTTTAATAAAATTTGTAATATATTTGATGCTAAAAAGTTATATGTTAACGATATTGTAGTTCTCGCTCTCATTTATAAAGGCTTTAAAAATAAAAAACTGTTTTCTTTTCCCGCTTTTTTTCAAAAAGAACTTATTTATACTAAAGAAAAAATATGACGAATTTTTACGTCATTGACATGAAAAGTTAAAAATAAATAAAAAAAATTAAGTGAAAAACAGAACACTTTGCATTCTCGTACCAAGATCGTACATCGCATACGCGAGTGGGTGCGGCGAAGGCACCTGTCCGTCCCCGATCGACAGCAGGGGCTCGCGCACCGATGCGTCGTGCCGGCGGGCGCGCGGCGGCGCGCACCACGCGGCCCGATCCGTTCCGGCGGCGGGCCTGCGACCTGGATGCACGCGGCTGATCGCGGCGGATTTGCACTGGCTTGCGCGCCTGCGGAGCACCCCGCGCATCGAACAGCGAGCCTGATGACGCTACCTTCTTGCTCAGGAAGGAGTCTCAAACACCCTTAGTCGAACTCTACATCCTTATAAACATATATTTTAACAAAAAAAATTTATTATATACAAATATTTAATAAATCGCACCGCCCAGAAGCCAGCATCAGTGACGTCAACTTCGACTCCTCTGAGACCAGATTCCTTCTCCATTCCTTTCCTTCTTTTATGCATCTCTCATCCTTCTTTCATTCCCCTTCGACCTCTGTTTTGCAATCTGTGCTCTTTTTTCAGTCTCAGGACCCCCCTAAGGAGGGGTCCTAGGCACCCTATACGGACTGTATAACCATCATATGGCGTAGTTCTACACCTCGATAACCCTATAAGGACGACCAATATGTGTTATACGACTGTTTATTAACTCAGCACCGCAATGCTCCAGCACCGGCCGAGCCACTCCTCAGATTCACATAATCAGTATTTCTAGAAATTCAACTCTGAATCCTCTCACCAAATTCAGTCAATTACGAACACCTCGATTTTTTAATGGGGGTGGGGTCCCCTGTGGGATAACTTCGTATACAACAAGGTACCTCCCCATCTAACACCCCTCCAATTTTAACTCAATACGATAACTCTAACTTCTATAGATATATATTGGACTCAGAACCGGATGCGAAGAAGAAACCATGGCGGAATACAGAATCCAAGTGCGTAAAAAACGAGTCGGAGTCGGAGTGCGTAAAAAACGACTCAGATTCGTTTCCCTTCGGGAAACGAATCTTCGATGTAATAATAATAATAATAATGGTATGTGTATGCGCACGCCGCCTCAGTCTGTGTCTGTCCGGTCAAAAGACCTTCGGTCTGTTTCCTCCAGGTGGTCGCGTGCCCAAAACGCTCGTTAGGCCTAAACTCACCCACGCAGATCACGCCACAAGGCGTAAGCGCAATATCGGCGTCCACCCTCGGGGGACCACCCTCGTAATATCATCCTAACAGACTTGAAATTTACACGGATTCGAGCTTATCCCATATATAGATTATATTCCAATTTCAGACCTATATCGCTTAATCCCTTCATATCGAAAAGGTGAGGAGCTCAAACTGTACACACTAACTTATATATAAATAAGATTATATATATAAAATATATATATAATATATAAATATATATTTATAATATATATAAAATTATATCACTATATATATATATATATATAGTATATACTATATATAATATGATTAAGAGGACCATACCGCGCGTGCTGACCCCCTCACCCGCGATGTGCACAATCGCTAATCAGGTGGATATTTTTACTCAGCTACCTTCATGGGTGCTTTTTTTTTTTTTTTTTTTTTTTTTTTTTTTTTTTTAATGGTAATAACCTTGTTGACTTGCGTCCGCCATTTTGTTTTATAAAGCGTTTTGTTAATCATCGTCGGGATGAATCGCAAATTCATCGTCGCGTTCGTCGCGTTTAATCGTCGCAGTCATCGTCGTTGTCGCGTTTAAATCAGTCGCGTTTTTTAAAACAAGTTCCGCGGAGTCCGTCGCATTCGTAGCAAAGAACCACGCCAAACGCTAAGTTGAAAGACCAAGAGCTAAGATGCACTTTCATATGTATTATACGCAGCAATTATTATATTTTACGATACGAAACATCGTATTCTTTTAAAAACTTATTACCATATAATATATAATAATAGTATATATATATATATATATAAATATAATATAATATATATATAATATATATAGTATATATATAAAATAAGATATATAATAATATATATATATAATATATATATAAATATATATAAATATATATACTATACTAAATCGATAATAAAACAAATATAATACAATAACGCTGTTCTGCAATTATTAGCCTACAAATGAATTCGGTTTTTAAAATGTTTAAAAACTAAAAGATTTATTCACAAGGTGGCCAGCCTGGTGACTAAACTTTTAGTCTTTTATTTGCCCTAGCACTAGGGCTTCCACCTCACCGTTGGCAAAAATGGGATTCTAAATAATTAGGTTAAGAGAAAAAACCTCTTACCTATAATAGAAACTTCAAGTTTTTTTCAAAAACTTCATGCTTCTGTTAAATACCATGAATATTCACTCTTAGTTAAACTGACATGTAGTTGTAATATTTAACTTCTATAATTTATACAAAAATAATTTAATTCTACCTTTATTCAAATAAAATAAAAAATATTTATTTAATATCTATCCAGAATATGATAAATATTATATTTGTATGGGATAACTATTACAATTTATTTGTTCCGTTACTGCAC
>JABUQX010045666.1:0-28386 GCA_015478945.1 Trachelipus rathkii
TAATAATAATAATAATAATAATAATATAATGAAAATAATATAATAATAAATAATAGCACACTGAAACGTGTCAGAAGAACGGAAGCTCAAAAAAAAAAAAAGCCGGTACATAATAGGTTGCATAAAAATTTATTTACTCCAGGAGTGCTTCGTTCAGAACGTCTACTTGTTTCACTTTCACTTCAGCTAACATGAATGACATTAATTTCTCTAAATTATTACATTAGTTGAAATATTAATTAAGTTTATAAATATTCTAAAATTTACTAAATATTTCTAAATTTCTAAAATATTAAAAAGTTAAGTCGCAAATCTCATTTTTACAAAAAAGTTAAGAACATCTTTTTCCCCCCCCCCCCGGCCCCCGTCGAAAATATACTAATTTAACTTCACACCGCCTCTGTTAGTTCTTTCATATCCAATCACGTTGCATCTCGAAAAATCTTGAAGTTACAAGAACTCAAGTTGTTCTAAATACAAATTTATCATTTCACACCGCCACTCACGATCTTCAAGTCCATCACTGTACATCTTCGTAAAAATCTAAAATTTGAAGTCAACAGGCTTAGTCTTCCCTATCAACTGCTAATTTGTTAAAATAAAATCAGATTTATCTTATGTAAAAATTAGTCGACAAATTTTTCTCGTCTTTTGAGTGTCCTACTTTTAAAATTGGAGTGGAGCTTCGAGGATTAATAAATTCCTGTCCAGTCTTTGAGGTGCAGTCTCAAAAAAGATTTTATGACCCGTTTTAGCCATTATGTCCTGTTCTTCCATTCCTTCTCTTAAAATCTATGTTTTCCCACATGTAACATCTTGTATATAGCAATTAATTTTGTAGTAGATTTTTTTTGTGTGTAATATCCTATTCCAAGCCCATGTCCAAATTGAAGTGTAATTTCCATAGTTTTCTCTACTTTCCCTCGGTTAATTATCAGTTTTCAAACCTTTCCACAAACATTGTTCCGTTGTCGATTCCTTTGTCTGAGCTAATCTAATATGTTTTTGTGTTAGCCTTGTGTATATTTATTTCGAGCTCTTGAAGATTTTTTTTACTTCGCCAATCAACACGCCATCTTCATTTTTTGCCATGTTTCCTTACTAGTCAATCATGGTAAATATCTGTAATTTCTCAGTATTTAAAATTAAAAAACTGTATAATTTCCAATTTGGGGCATATGGTTGTATTCTATATTTTTTAAGTTCATATTTGCTCCCATGTTCACAACCTTCCTTCCTTTGTTTTTTTCTCTTGACTGTTATCTCATATCTGCACCACTTAACTCATCAATTATCTCGGCTAAGTGCCTCTCTCTCAAACTTAAAGTCCTTGTACAATCTGTGTTAGAAGCCTAACGTCTTCATAAATACTACATCTTTTCTACTGCCAAATTAACTTTACTTTCACTTCTTCATTTTTCCTACATTCTACTGTTATTAAGTTTTCTTCCTTTAACGTTACCATTTCTTGGGCATAGCTTGTGCTAAAGTATCCAATCCCGCACATAACATCACCTCGTTTACTTTACCGAACCTCATAGGTTTTTTCCTCCTTGTATTCTTTCCTCTTTAGGTGGTCTATTCCACCATTCCCCGTATGTTTCTTTGTTTATTCTTCTTCAAGGTGTTTGTTACTTCTCGGAAAATAATCTAGTCATATCGATTATTATTACTCTCGATAAGAACATGCCCAAACAACCTTTTCAAACAACAGGCTATTACCAAGTTGTTTCTTTTCTTCATGCTAGTTGTCCCGTTCCTCTAGAGGATAGGTATATCCTCTCGGATCGTCTGTCATAGTCCCCTCCTCCAGTTGTTTTCCGCATTCTTTATACATTCTTGCCAAACCTTTCAGCGAATGTCTGCATATCTTCTCCTCCTACTTCTTTGCAATATTGAAAATTCTCTCATCTTACTGAATTGATCAGTGACCTTGTCTTTACGTATCTTAATCCCAATTTTTCAATTATTGACTTCCTCGTCCCTTTCTTCTTTTTTATTTCCGTTAATTGTTTTTGGAGGGGTTAAATTCTGGTCTCGAATAACCACCTTCAATAGAAGAATATTAATGTGTGAAGAGAGTTAAGTGTTTGTCTCACGGATTAAAGATGGCGTTTCTTCGCGAGAACGGCTTAGAGATTTCGTTCAGTGGTGCTTAGCAGCCTCCTGCACCAGTACGCCACAGGAACGTCCCCCAGTGACAATTCCGCGAGCACACACCGCTCTCCGGACCTGTAAGGACGTCGGGTAGTAGCGTGTAGCCTATCAGGTGAGAGCTAGATGTGGCTGGTGTGCAACACTTAAAGTCACGGAAGCTTGACCACTCTGTACTCCTTATGAGCAGTGTGCACCGTGCAGAAGCTTGAGAAGCTTAGGTACAGAACGTAGCAGCGGATGAGCGAAACAGATCGTCGCCCCAATAGAAGAAACTTGATTTGATGGTTGTTCGGTGATTTGATGGGTATTCGGAATCACATTTGACTGGTGTTCGGTGTCACAGTTGATAGGAGTTCGTGTCAATTTTGCTAGAAGTTCGTGCCATTTCTGGGTCACCAATTTGAAGGGGTTAATATCTGGTCTTGAATAACCGCATGCCTCAATAGAAGAATAAATCAGAATGTTTGAAGAGAGTAAGCGTTTTGTCACGATAAAAGTGGCGTTTCTTCCCTGAAACTGCTTAGGATCGTTTTCCTAGGGTGTTGTCGCAGCTTCTCTGTCGGCGGCCGACTGCGGTTAGCACCCCTCCCTCCCCCTAGCACCAAACTACCATCAGAATCTCTCCCTCCAGTGACAATTCCGCGCAGCACACACCGCCTCCGAACCTGAAGACGTCGGTATAACGTGTGCTATCAGTGGAGAGCAAGAATTGCTGGTGTGCCCACATTAAAGTCACCGTAGAAGGCTTTGAACCACTGCTGTATCTCTTATAGCAGTTAGTTCGCACGCAGAAGGCTGAGAAGTACGGTACAAACGGTACAGGGATGAACCGACAGAGTAGCGCCGAATAGAAGAAACTTGATTTATGGTGTTCGTGATTGATGGGTATGAATCACTTTACTGGTGTTCGGGTCACAGTTGATAGAGTTCGTGTCAATTTTGCTAGAAGTTCGTGCCATTTCTGGTCACCAATTTGAAGGGTTAAATTCTGGTCTTGAAGAACCACCTTTCATAGATAGAAATAGATGTTGAAGAGCTAAGCGTTGTCACATAAAATGGCGTTGTTCTTCCTGAAACTGCTTCAGGATCCGTCAGTGGTGCTTTAACAGCCTCCTGCCACCAGGACGCCACAGTTTCAAAAAGCTTCTCTAGTCTTTTTTGATCTCTAGATGACCTGAAGAATCTTACATATCTCTTTTTCTATGAGCACCATGTTTTTTTACTTT
The DNA here is from genome assembly GCA_015478945.1 of Trachelipus rathkii. Lineage (NCBI taxonomy): Eukaryota > Metazoa > Arthropoda > Malacostraca > Isopoda > Trachelipodidae > Trachelipus > Trachelipus rathkii. The sequence continues at coordinate 3,384 of JABUQX010045666.1, forward strand.
TTTCCTTCCACTCTTGAAAATTCCTTCTTTCCATAAAACTGTGGGCATTGCTGTTCTATGTTCTCTTTCTACCTCTCAGTTATTTCTTTGTTTGAGTCAGTCATACTCTTCGCTTTTGCTTCGGTAACTTCTCTCTACTAATAGCCAAATTTTCCTGACGAGGCAACAACAACTCACCTAAAAGAAAATTGCTAAAGTGAGTAAATAGATTGATGATTCTTCAAATTCAAATTTGAAATAACTTAACTTTACTTTTCTAACCCTCTCGCTTCCTTTTACACGTGAGAACACAACAAAAGTGGATCCACTTCGCTTGTGACGCCGCTCGATAAAATTATTACAAATCGTATGACCTGTCCTTCCGTGCAATTACAATAACCACATTGAATAGCAAATTTAATCAATCTATATTTATATAAATATAATATACTATATATATATATATTATATATATATATAATATATGATATATATATATTATATATATATATATATTATATATATATATATATATATATATATGATATAGTAGTATATCTAATAGTATATAATTATAAAATAACGTAAATCAAGAGTGCACCGACCGTCTAAACATAAATGTTTAATTAACTATAGATATTTACATTTAAAGTTCTCTTTTAAAAGATAAAGACATTAAGCACACTAATAATTAAAATAAACTTAGTAAACTAATAAAATTAAATGTTTTTTTTTTCAAAGGTTGATGTTCCAGATGAAATCCTTCTTCCACATCAATGACACTTCCTTTCCTGAATTACAACCTCAAGGGGATTAAATTATCAATATATATATTATTATATAATAATATATATATATTATATATATATATTATATAATATATAAATATATAATATATTAATATATATATATATATATTTATATAAATATATATATGTGTTTATATATGGACAATCTTTTAGGGGCATGCTAGGGGTGAAAAGAATTAATAAAGTGAGGAATGAACGTTTAGAGAGGTGTGTGGTGTGAAGCAAGGGGTAAATGAGAGAATAAATAAAAGTATGTTGGGAGATGGTTTGTGTCATGTGGATAGAGATTGTCGGTTGGTAAGCGGACGTATAGTGGAGAATGTGTTGGGAACCGACCTGCTGGGAGACCGAAGAGGAAGTGGAGTCGAGTCGGTGAACGGAATGTCCTGAAGAGGAAATGTGACGTTTGGCAGAGGCGGAGAATAAAGGTGCATGATAGGAGAGAATGGGGGTTTTGTATGGGGGCATGGTTTGTCCTACCTGGGCCAGGGGATGAACCCTGACATTGACGATTTACCATAGTGAGGGTCCGTGGCGGTCCCATGATGCTCTAGGGTGAATTTCTGTCTGTGACGAGCTCTCACTAATTAAAGGTACAGAGGGGCGGTAAGGCTGGGTGTTCTTTTCGCCGTTTTGTCATGTTCTCGGCTACTTGCTTTCTTTTCGATGCTTGTACAGCACCTTACCCCCAATCTTGGGTACAAGAGGAGGAAAGAATGAAAGAAAGAAAGATATATATATATATATAATATATATATAGTATATAATAAGAATAATATTATATATTATATATATATTATATATAAATATATATAATATATATAATTATATATATATATATTTATATATTATTATTTATTTATATATATATATATATAATATATATAATATATATCTATATAATATATTAATTATAATAATGTATATAGATATATATAGTATATAATATATATATATATATATATATATATATATATATCAAAATTAAATTTTATATTCTAGTTATAGTTTTATTAAATTTCAATTTCAACCTGTCGACGAATTACTTGCAGAATATTGTTCAGATAAAAATGGGTGATTGGCGTCTTCCCTGGCCATGCATGGTATCTAATTCCCAACGGGTAATTCAGGAAGAATGTCATCAATATCGCTCTTTGAGACTCGTTAGTTTCTAAATCAGCGTTTAACCTGACGCTGCCTCACATTTGCTATTTACTGCAGATGCAGAATGGGGAATGTTTATTCAAATAAAGAGTCAAAGTTAGTTCTCATGGGTCATCTCCAATCACCATTTTCAAGTAACTTCATCACTTAATTTGAGATTTAATTAAATTATTAATCAATTCTTCATTTCTTTATTTTACTTTTTATATGTGGTATTTTTTTAATATATTTCAGCTTTTTCATCCGATGATTGCAATTCAGTGCACTGAAATCTTTGAATTCGCCAAATGTTTAGATTCCAACATGTCCCATATCTTCTTAGGTTCGCTAATTCGTATAAATTAATATATGGATATAGGTTGGCTGAATTTGGATTCCCAAATGAATCCTTAAAGTAAGCTTCAAGTTTTGTTTTCTCTTATGTACTGTTTTCATGAACATAAAAAAAAAAAAAATTTTAAACATTAAATTAGGAGATAAATTCTGTTTTTCTTATAGATTTAATTTTGTATAGCTTTTAAATGCACTGAATCGTTCTTGGTACACTTGTAAATGTGTAATAAAATTTTGCTTTTTTTTTATATACAGATATTGCCAAGTTATAACGGAAGCTGTGATAAAGCAACCCACTGCTTTCCATTTAGACTTTATTGCCAAAGTTTTCGAACTAGCCTCTCAACTTAAATACCATGACGTTTATTATCAAATGGGTGAAGGAGAACTTTCTGAATTAATGACTGACATTAAAACTAACAATGATGTTTTGAAATCAATATTCAAACTGTGTTAATGACTAATGAGAAATACTTGAAATCTTTAGAGTCTGACCCTGGTGTCAGTAAAGAGTGTGATTAATTTGTATGATCCAGAAGGATAAAATCGTTTATCTGCACGTAGTAAAGCTCTGAAGTACATTCAGAGGTCAATCGCAGCATCCGAACTTCTTAAATCATCATTTTGCCTCTGAACCAGTTGGAGCAAGAACCCTACATTGAAGTAACTACCCAATAAATTCTTTTTATATTCCATAGTTAAAAAGGTTTATTTTTTTTTATAAATTATTTTTCTATGTATTTCCTAGATTTTACAACTTTTTTGTTATATACAGAGTTATTATCTCGAAATGATAATAGATGTGGATTTTCTTATTGAAATTTTAATGTGCTAATGTTGGAAATGTGTTATTACAGGAGCATTCAAGTCAGACGTCAATACTCAGGAAATCGAGACAGATCCAAGTGTAAGTGTTGGTACAGTGCAAAAAAAGGGAAAAGTTTTTTCTATATGAACGAAAGTCGCCTATCGAAAGTAAGCATTATATATATATGATAATATATATATATAATATATAATATATATAAGTATATATATATATATATTTATATTAATATATATATATAATAGTATATATAATATATATTAATAGTATATATATATATATATATATATATGAAGGAGTGATATATTTATTTATTAATATACATTTTTGTATTAGGGGTGGCGCCAATTTTTGCTTCAATTAGTGGGCAAACCAAAGGTTGAGTCAAAGACTTGATTACAGTTGAATTTGTATTTTAGATAGAAAAATAACACGGACCCCCAAATAACCTGGGAATAACACAGATAAATAATTAATGCTAAGAAATAAAAAATAATATCTAATTTATATCATAATATAATAAATATTATTTTATCAATTAAATTTAGCTATTAATTAAATATGAATAAAATTTTGGGCCTATTAGATGGCCTACTTGTTGGCCTACATTATAAACATATCTATAAAATAAAAATATATAAATAAATTTAACATAAAATATAAGGAAATAATTCTACACTTAAATTTTATATAATACGAAATATATCTTTTCATTTTATTAGATGGCCTACTTGTTGGCCTACATAAAAAATCGAAAGATATTAGTGGCCAAACGGAAATCGGGCGTAGGTTCCCATGAAAGTGGCTTACATAAGATAATAGGCCCTTAGTATATACTTAACCTATAGGTGCTTACCTGAGATAAGCTAGCTAAGCTAAGTTATAAATAAAATATATAAAGAAATACGTTCTATATAACCCACTTCACAGGGTGACCAATCATTGTACAACTATTTTTGATTAAAAATAGTACATGCATCTGTTATTTCACTCACCATGGCAATACGAGAAATATCATATGCTTTAATAAGCTGTTAGACTTCATAAAAGTGGTAAAGAATCCCATAATTCTTGTGAGTAATTATAAAGGCGTCGATGTAAGTGTGCGAAAAGGCGGGCAGAGATAAGAATGCTAGATGGCATGTCAGTAAGTATCAAAGATGAATGAGGAGGATGTCACGATCAGTCGTATTCCATAATTTTTAAATTGCATGGTGAAAGAAAAAGGTTTCGTTAATAAACTCCTGCTACTCTGCATTTTGCGTGCTATGTTGGTAAAATTGACCTGACCTCAATCACCACAGATATTCCCCTGCAGTGCTGAAGGCACGAAACTATTCCAAATAGCCGCGCCGGCCATCGAATGTGCCTACCCCCGATCGATATTCTAGTAAGCGGTTGGGAGGAGTCTGGACAGGATTCCCAGATTGAAAGCGGGTGATCGGGCGAGTCGGAACATCTGCGTGTGTCGTAAGAGTAGCCCGAGGTGGAGCTGGAGTTGAAGAATCCTGAGCCGGAGTGGAGGGAGGCAAGAATGACGATGACCCTGCGGGTGGAGTCTGAGCCGGTCGTATTGGTGCTGTTGGCTGTGGAGAAGGAGGGTAAGGGAAGAGGATCAGGAAAAGGGAGAGGAGGAGGAGGAGTAAGAAGAAGTCTTAAAAGAACGAGTTGAAGGAGGAGAAATTGAAACAAAAGGTAAAAGCGTCCAGGTCGAAGACAGGAAGAGGAAAATTCGCCTCGAAGAAGCAGGCCTTAAGACGGTCGATTTGAAACGGATTTTTGTGCGTGTGGGAACGTCTGGACGTAAAGAATTTCTCCTTCCTAAGTATCACAGGAAAAGGTCCATCGTACTTAGGTTGGGAGAGCGGTGCGGTGGTAGTCATGTCGAACGAAGACAGACATGAGTGCAGGAGGAAAGGTCCTTAGGATAATAAGGAATGACCTTGTGTGACGAGAAGGGTGCGTCCCTCTGCACTGAAGCACAGCGCCTCAACGGGTAACGATAAGCAAGGCGCGTCGCCTGTAGAGGAGGAGAATGACTGAGAGAAGAAGTCTCGCCAGAAGACGAAGAGGAGAATCATACACTAAAATCAGCAGCCGAACAGTGCAGTTCCTCTTTAACAGCGGAACGAATGCAAGCATTACGAAAGGGAGAGCGCCAGTCCAATTTTCCGGATTGGGGCTGAGCTAGAAGAGAAGCCTTTAGCTGACGGTGAAACGTTCAATAAGGCCGTTCGCTTTTGGATTGAAAGAAGGTCGTGTGAAATCTTCTCTAGAAACCACAGAACGATTCATCATATATCTCTCATAAGAAGGATTCAAAAATGTGTCTACCTTGGTCCGTTGACACGAATAGAAGGCACACCAGAAGCGCGAATCCAATGAGCCAAGAAGAAAGCTTAGGTCTATGATCCGCGTTGGCGACAGAGAGAGGGATAGGCCTCGGTCCACTCGCTGTGAAACGATCTATGCACGTAAGAATGTATTTTTTACCGCGGGAGGGAGGCAGAGGTCATACGATGTCGATTGTGACACGTTTCAAGAGCGAGGCAACCAGGGGGTAAGAAGGTGCTAGAGGGGACTTGGTGTACGGTGGACCTGAGATGACGCTGGCAGTGGAAACAAGTGCGACACAAGTTCTACGTGCGGCATTCAGATCAGGCCAGCACAGCAATCGGCGCAGCCACCGATTTGCGTGTAAGCCTCGATGCCAGGGTGGGAAAGCGAGTGAAGGATTTGAGGAAGACAGCCTTAGGAATGAGCAGGTACGAAAGGAGTAGGAAGATCCCCTGAAGACATCGCACAGAGATGTTTCTTCTCTAATCCCAGGTGAGTTGGAGCACTCCCGCTTGAAAGAGAAGAATCTTGTTGGAAGCGCAGGATCCATCAGTAGTCCTGGCACGTTGCCAAGCGTTCGTAGTCGATGTTGGGTAATGCTGAAATCGTCGTTTCATGCGGGGAGAGAGCGTCAGCAGTGAAGTTGTCAACACCTGAAATATGTCTGACATCAGTGGTGAACTGTGAGACAAACTCAAGGTGAGAGCTTCTCGAAGAGAGTGCCGTTCGTTTCTGGAAGCCATGAGCGAAAGGGTAAGTGGTTTGGAATCAGTGAGTATGTGGAACTCACGATCCTCCAGAAAGTAGCGGAAATCGACGAACGGTGAATACATCGCAAGTAACCTCCGTCGCCAAAAGCACTTGTAGGAGTCTCAGAGTGTTGCAGACTTGCGAGAGCAAAAGGCGACAGGATAGCCACACGTCCGTCAGTGTTGCTGCTTGGAGCGACACCTCCGACAGCAAAATCGGAGGCATCTACTTCGAACTCTGTCGGAGCTGAGTCCTGCAGGGTGGAACTAAGAGTTGTGGCAGAAGCGAGGTGCTCATCTTTGGAAGAGCCGCAAGAGCCGCTAGAACCTCAAGAGCAGACAAGACCACTTTGTAAACTTGCCTTCGTGCATGGGGCGATGAGACTGTGAGGGGTCGAAGGAACTATCAAAGCGCCGAATTTGAGATAAACTGATGATAGAAGAACGCATTGCCGAGTACTGACGAAGCTGCTTCTGAAGCAGGCGCTAGGGAACGGTGCGAATGGCCTCGAGAGCTATGAAAGAAGGATTCACTATTTGGTTTCCAACACTGTCAGGAACTTTTTGGACTGTTTTGATAAGAGAAGGGAACACCAAACTCTTTGGAGTTGATTATCATGGCTCATTTGTTCAACCTGGCAAAAACTGCACGTAGATGTTGCTCATGCTCGGCAGGAGAAGAGGAAGCTATGAGGAGGTCATCCAGATAAGCAGAAGGCGAAGGGAAGACCTCTAAGGACGTTATCGATGAACCTCTGTAACGTCTGAGCTGCACCCCTCAAGCCAAACGACATCCTGGTATACTCAAAGAGGCCAAAAGGGTGTGATGGCCGTCTTCGTATTGGTCCTCTAGTGCGACTGGGATCTGGTGGTAAGCTCTCACAAGATCGCAATTTATCTTAAAAAATGCGAGTTTACCAGCCAGAAATATATGAGTGTAATGGTGAAAGACTGGAGTGAAGGGACCGGGTACGTCTTCTGGTACGTACAAGTCGTCACAAGCCCTAAAATCTCCCACTAGGCCTGCAATCAGAAGCACTTTAAGGACCATATGGAGGGGGGAGACCATGAATCTTTTGGATAGGGCGTGAGATACCGAAAGTTCAAGCAGTGCTCAACTCCGCTTGGCTTGCCTTGAGCTGTCAGGAGGCAGACGCCGAGCACGAGCGAAAGTGGGAGAGCCAGTAGTCTCTATATGATGGCGTGCACAAGAAGAAGAACAAGGAGAAGAAGAAGAACAAGGGTTCCAAGAGCGCCGGAAAATCCTCGCAGGATGTGAAGAGGGGGAGGTACGCTAGTAGAACAGGAGCAACCGGCAGGGATGCCTTAGAGCAGTAAGAACTACGGTACCCTGCCCCAAAAGAAAAGGGAACAGGAAAAAGAAGGAACCTTAAAAACAAAACCGTCAACAATCTCCTGTTTCTTAGATCGACCACCATAAGGTCGAAATGTGACAGAAAATCAGCTCCAAATGGGTGGGTAACGTCCAGCGGACCACGAATACCCCAGGGAATTGATCGTTGCGAGAGAGAGGTCCTAAGGTGCACAAAACGCTCACATAAGAACAGGGATGGTACTCCATTGGCTGCGTTAAAGAGCCGGTCAGGAAGAATGGAAACAGCGGACTTCTGGTAAGTATCTCTAAGCAATAAAGAATAGAGCACTGCGCCGGTGTCGATCAGAAAGACGGTTTGTAGACCAGGGGGCTTGTCTAAAAGGGCGACAGACATCCTGAGAAGAGGGAAGAAGGCGGAGAAGAGAAACAAACGGAGGGGTGCCAGCGGATCCACCGCTTTATAGATTGGCTGGCGAAGAGGTTTCCCGACAAACAGGCAGTGTTTGGGAGCACTTAGTCGCCTCAGTGCCTACCGATGATGGTAAAAACATTCCGTTAGGATTTTGCGTAGGGCTGGGGTGGGGCAACGGTCCAAGGAGGATGGTGCGGAAGGTAAAATCCTTTTTGGGGAACCTGCTAAGCAATAGCAGAGAGTCCTTCGAGCAATCCGCCTTAACATCAGCCATGCCTTGTTCCAGAGAAGTAAGACGGGCCTCAACTCTAGAAAACGGAGAGGAACATGGATCGTTAGAGGCGTCGTAAATAGAGCATGGATACGAGGCATGAGATGGGTACGCCGAGTAAGAAGCAGCGGAAGAGGGAACCGAAGAAAACACAGGGGTTGGAGGAGAATCTGTCCCAACCATGACGAGAGCAGTAGAAGAAAGTAAGAGACAAAGAAATTGTGAGTAGGAGAAGTAAGATAGCAGAGGGAAGAATGAAGAAGGAGTCTGAATCACACAACACATAACAAAAAAAAATTAACTAATAAATGATGAAAATCAATATTGGCAGTGCAAAAATATGATAAAAAAAAAAAATAACTATTTTGTTCCTGGTATAAATATAGTAAAAACTCAATAACTTTTTTGTTCCCGGTGAGATGATAATTCTATTTCCGTCTTGAGAAAAAAAACTGTGCTGTTTCCGGTGTATGCTACCTATGTATATATATATATATATAAAAAAAAACTGAAGAATTATATAAAATTAGTTTTATATAAATATCATTACAATTAATAAATAAATAAAATGATGAAAAAGTAATAATAATAATAATAATAATAATAAAATATAATAATAACTAATAATAATAATAATAATATTAATAATAATATATGCATGAAAAATTAAGCCCTGATGTATGCAAAGCAACAGGACGGTTTTCCCTTTGTTGGCGCTAATGGATGGTCCAGCTGTGAGCTTGTAGTTGCGATGTAATGGGATCAGGGCTGGATGTTGGGACCTTACTTCTTCGGGTAGGCTTCACAAATCACTGCCTTTGATCACCCACTTCTTAAGGTGGGGGCTGGTTGGGTTTGGGAGTAGTGTGCAAACAAAGGTTGAGTCAAAGACTGATGTACAGTGAATTTGTATTTTAGAAAGAAAAATAACACGGACGCCAAAAACCTGTGGATTCAACAATAATAATTAATTAATGCTAAGAATAAAAATAATATAACTAAATTTAACATAAAAATAATACATCAATTATTTTACCAAGTTTTGATCCAGTTTCAAAGGTGAATCCTGATGAACAAATTAGATATGAACAAATGCTTCAAGATATTGCAAATGCTATGAAAGTTTCTGTAAATGTTACCACAGTTCTTTGCACAAATTTCAGTTTTTGTGACATTCAAGCAGAAGAAGCAGGATTCGACTGGGATTCTTTCCCAAAAGAAGATATTTACGAACCAATCGGAAATCGGGCGTCAGGTTCCCCATGAAAGTGGCGTTAACAAAAATAATAGGCTCCTTTAGTATAATACTAACGTCTAAGGGTGCTACATGAGGAAGAAGCTAGCAGTAATTATAAATAAAAATATATAAGAAAATACGTTATAATAACGCACCTTCACGACAGGGTACCAATATTTAGCCACTATTATTATATAATAAATATAGGAGTTGCACTGTCTATTTCACTCACCATGGCAATACGAGAAATATCATATGCTTTAATAAGCTTTAAGACTTCATAAAATGGTAAAAAATCCAATAATTCTGTGGAGTAATTATAAAGCGTCGAATGTAAGGCGAAATGGCGGCAAAGAATGAAGTGCTAGGAGGCATGTCAGTAGTAATGCAAAGCAAGAGGACGCACGACAGTCGTATTCATAATTTTTAAATTGCCATGGTGAGAAAAAGAAGTTCGTTTAATTTAAACTGCCGCTATTCGCATTTCGTGCTATGTTGGTAAAGATTGACCTGACTGCTCAATTACCCAATATAATATATAGTATTTCTTTTCTTTCTTTATCTTCTTTTTGCCCCAAGACTGGGGGTAAGGTTCGCTACAAGCATCGGAAAAGAAAAAGCAGTAGGAGAATATGACAAAAGTCGAAAGAAAAAGCCCAGCCTTACCTTGCCCCCGTCTGTTCCATTAATTAGTGAAAACTCCTCACGCAATCAGAAATCCACCCTAGAGCTTCATGGACCTCAACGAATCCTTACTAGAGTAAAAGTCGTCAATGTAAGGGTTCATCGCCTGGCCCAGGTGGCCACAACCATGCCCCCATACAATACCCCGCCATTCTTCCTATCATGCACCTTTATTCTCGCCTCTGCACTCACATTTCTCTTCCTTCAGACATTGGTTCACCGACTCAATCCACTTTCTCTTCGTCTCCCAGCCGGTCATTCCAGACCAGTCTCACCACTATACATCCGCTTAAAACAACCGACTTTCTTCCATCCTTTTCCACATGACCAAATAGCCATCTCAACAATACTTCATTTATTTCTCTCAATTTAATCTCCTTTCTTCACACCACATGACTCTCTAATAAAGTTCATTCCTCATTTTATAATTCTTCTCACACCTATGCAATGCTCTAAGATTGGTCCATGCTGAACACCATTGACTTTAAGATCTATACTGTCTTACTTCCAGACCATAGTCTCATACTATACAACACAGTTAACAACATATCCTCATGTAACGACTCTAGCGCACTCAAAGACTAGTCCCTTTACATTCAACCAAACGATTTAATTGCACCAGCAAACTTCCTGCCATTTCACAACTTTCTCTACTACACTCTGCATATCCTAAATCCCTTTCCATCCAACACATACCCTAAGAATATTTAAACTCAGACACTGCTCCAGCTGCTCACCATCCTAACATATACTTCCACACTGGGACTGGTCCTCACTCATCAACCATAACCGTACTCTTGAACTACGTTTACTTTCAAACCCCTCCTTTACCACACCCTGCCAAATCTCTCTCTACCAATGCCTCTCAAATTCTCTTCAGAATCGCCACACAGAAATCATCCGCATATAATAAATAGATAGGGCACCCTCCACCATCTCCATTCTCCATCATTCTAACACCATTTCCTGCCATCCCACCTCGAACTCTTTCATAACCCCAATCATATACAATTGGATAACCAAGGAGAACATACCACAACCTGTCTCACTCATCCTTATTAACTGGTCCTAAAACGCAATCACCATTGACACCATTTATTCTTACACACGCTTTAATATCGTCATACATAACTTGATTCATTCAGAAAGCCTACCTACCAACACCATTTATCACTAATACTGCCATAAAGCTTCCCTATTAACTCTATCATACGCCTGTTGCAAATCCATAAAACTTAAATATACATTTATTCTTCTCCCTCATTTTTCCTCACTCTATTTTGTTTCCAACGTAAAAGATTTGACCATTACATCTCCAGCCACTTCCTAAACGCACGTGTTCTTTCTACCAATAGTTCCTGTCAGTCACAACGCACTCTTTCATTCGACAAAACACCAGCATATATCTTCCCCTCAACACTCCAATAAACTTATCTCCCTATAATCTTCTACAGTCCCTTCTTCCTTCCCCCTTAATATAAGGAGTAACTATTACGCTCTCCCTCCAATTCCCTGTGGAACAATCCCTCCAATAACGCTTTATTACAACAACTTCCAAATCCAATCAAATCACCATTTCGCCTCCGTTCTTGATCATTTCACAGTAATTTCATCTATACCTACGCAGCTTTAACATTCTTCAACTTTCTCACTCTACCCATGTCCTCCTCTTTGAACTAATACCTCTCATCCCCAAAATAACCTATTCCATCTTGCACCATCAAAACCCAAACACATTCACTATCACCTCTTCATTACTGTCTATATTATGCAGATTTTCGAAGTGTTCTTTTCCACACTCCCCTCACATTCCATGTTCATCAGTTACAAAAGCACCATCCCTAATTCATATTGCTATAGCCAGATTCCCTTATTCCATTCTTAACGCTTTCGCGCTTCCTGTCCCAGAAGAGCTTCCTATTCCCATTTAAGTCCCCATCTATCCTCCTTCCAAACTGTTCATGAACCTATTTCTTCCTCCTCAACTTACGCTACCTTGTTAGTATTTCTTTTTTTCTCCTTAGATAATTCCAAACATCTTTTTGAGAACTCATCATTTGCTTTTAGTACAGTTAACCACGCTTCTTTTTTGCTTTTAAACCGCTTCATCAGCTTCTTCATTCCACCACTCACTGTTGACATTCTATCTTCCTACTTTAGCACATCCACTATACTTCCTTTGCACTACTAACAATTGCCTCCTTCATTCCCCAGATTTATTCAGTATCAACTTGTTCACTTTGACGATTTACGAGCCGAGCGCTCTACATAACTTTATCCTTATTGTCTTGGTTCACTAACTTCTCACTTCTTCATTTTACCTAACTTCCTTTCGTATCACCCTCTTCTCCATCCAAGCCCTCCACTAACTTAAATTTGTTACATAGATAACAACATAATGATTCCGATAATCCCACTTCCTAAACCCCTCACTAGAAGTTTAACACCCAGACACACTAACTCTCAACAGCTTCTTCACCAACACAAAATCAATCATACTTTTCGCTTCGATCATTCTACCGTACACCAACTTTGATACAAACTCTAGTATCTCTTGTGTTTAAAGAAAGTATTACTTCACACATACCTCTCTCTCACAAAATTCAATCACCTTCCTACCAATTCTCATTTTCTCCTGCCACTCCAAAACCACCTGTTATACCAGATCTTTTTTGATCACACTATGCCAACCATTCAGGTCCCCAACACTATCAATCGAAGCTCCTACTCACCCCATCCAGAACATCATTCAGATTATCGCAAAAAATCGTACTCTCTTCAACGGTTTCTTGTCAGGGACTCAATTACGTCACAACCAACTCCTCGACCATTCAAACATTAAATTCACCATAAGAATTCTAGGACTTCGCACACTACAAAGTCTCCTACCATAGTTTTGTACCACAGGTCACGTATCAAATTAGCAACTTCTCTCTCCTTCTCATTCCTTTCCCACTCAGCACCACACGCATTTACACAGTCAGCACTGCATTTTCACCGTTTCCTTTTCATCTTTTTTTCAGTCATAGCGAGCAATCAAATTTACCCTTCTAAATACATCATCACCTCTCTCCTCTTCTCCTCACATTATTCCTCTGACATTCCATGTACATATACGATTCATACATTTCCGCCGAAAGATAGAAGGCCCGTCTACGGCGATCACGACCCTTCTCCGAGGCTTGCATTAGCATTCCTGGCAAGCAGAATACGATGTAGTAGCAGCCACCCAACTTACCACCTTCTCTTAGTCGCTTCTACGACACGCAGGACATACGATGTGTGGCCAATTCTTTCTCTCCCACCCACACTCAGGGATATGATAGTAGCGGTGATCTGTAAGTGTTACCTAGAAGAGGTGGTGTGTACTTTATCATGTGTACAATGAGTATGTGATACAATGGTGGTTCAGCTAATCATGTTGCCTAGAGGATGAAATGTGTAAAGAATATTTGAAACGCAAAAGAGAGAAAGGCATCCAATCATAAAATGTGGATGGTAATTTTTCAAATCACTTCGAGTAGCGTGTACTCTCCCTTTCATGGGCAGGGTTCATTTTAATTCAATCAATCAATCAATATATATATATATATATATATATATATATATATATATATATATATATAGTATATATATTTATTTTATTTCTATATATTATATAATTATATATAGATTATAATATAATAAAAGTATATAAAAATTATCTATCTGCTTTTACATATGTATCTAATATATATAATAGATATATATATATATATATAAAATATTATATATTATATATATATAATATATTTTGAATTGATTGAGTGATTGATTGAATTAAAATGAACCCTGCCCATGAAAGAGCAAATAAGTGATAATTAATAAATCCCTTGAACTCCAAAGAAAACGGCTTAAAAAGATTAATCTTTTGTACTACGAAGCGCATTTAATTTGGCCCAAAAATAAGTTCCTTGCACTCCCCTCATTGTTTCAACCGCATACATTGAAACTTTGAATAATATTATATATAGTTGCTTCCTTAATTACTTAGTTCATCAAATAATAAACTTAAAAGTCCTGATTTATAGCAGCGGGTAATGTTAATATTTACATTTAATACATTATCAATACAGTAAAAAAAAAAACAAACATGAAAGTAATTAAGACATTTTTATCATAATTAATTTTCCTAGGTACTGTGACTGCAAAGTTCAAATAATCTTTATTACTTGAACTTTTTCACTTATCTTTAATATTTGTTCTCCTTTTTCATCCTTTCTACATTGTACTCTTTACTTAAAACAGATAAGAACATAAGATACATTAATCAATCTTATATTCTTTATTTTATTTTTATTTTTTTCTTTATTTTTTTTTATTTTCCTACGGTTACTGTCTGTTTTTAAATTAATTAATTATTTATACACTATTCTTGTTAATTTCTTCTCTGATTCTTTTAAAGTACGTTGCGTTTTCAGTAGCTTCTAATCAAAGAGCCTCTGCTTCTATTGTTGATTTTGTCATTCTTCTTGCAACTTTAGACTTCCATAGCAATAGACACTTATTTTTTATTTCATCTTTTATTTTGATTAAATACTCTATCTGAGATTTACCGTTTCCTCCATTATAGGAAGAAGCCTCTGCATAAACTTCTAACTGTAATTTATCTCTTATGCAGATTTTTTATATCTTTTTCTTCCATTTTCTTAGCGGTCTTAACCAATTTTCTCATCGCTTGTCTTTCCATTTTTGAAGTTTTTACTAAAAAAAAACTAACCTACTGATAGTTCAGATATATCGACCAATGCTTGATATTCTGTCATCTCTTCAGAACTCATATCCCTTACATCTCTAGATCTTTTAATTTCAGAACACTGTCTGCTTAACCTATTGTATTTGATATACCTTTATTTCTTTTTCAACCTGTTCTACATTTTTTTCCTATGCATTTAAAACCTTTTTTGCTCCTCCGAACCTATTTTTATTCTTTCTTTTTAATTTTTTTTTTTATTACTTTTTTAAACTTTTTATCACCTCCATAACAAAATCATCTACGTGAGAACACATAATTCCTATTAAATCTTTCAGGTGTTTCTTGTTCTTTTTGTATTGTCTTAATTTCTAATGGGAACAAGTTGGCAAAATCTTTTCTAGTCAAAATTCCCGCAAACTGTTTTATTACAGCCTGTGTCAAGAATTCCATCTATTCCTTCCAAATCAAATGCTTGATAATTTCTTTCACTATTAGTCCCTAAAATTCTGTCTCAATTTCTCTATTTTCTTTATTTTTATTTCTCCAGTTTTCAGGACATTCTCTTGCCCAGTGACCTTCTGTTTTACAAATATAACATTTGTCTTTATTTTTCATACAATCTTTTGAGATGTGACCTTCTTTGTCACATTTATAATATTTAATGATTTTGTTGTTATATCTCATTTTCCAACCTATTGTATTATCTCTTTCCTCACCTATCCATTGTTCTTGTTCCTTGAAATGTTACCAAGAATTTTCTTGATATTTTCATAACCATATTTATCCTTAGTGTATTCTAAAAAACATGTAAATCATTTTTATTTAATTTAGCGCTATATAGTAGGTGACTATCATTCATTTCTTCACTCTACCCCCATACCCACGACTATACATTCTGTTGCAGTTATTTCATATCTAATTAAATAATCTCATATTTTCTTACTGAAAAATACTTACAGCCTTCTTCATTTTACTTTCTCTTGAATACACCATCCAGTGTTTCTAATAAATTGTTCACTCCTTTTTCAAAGCTGATGTTTCTCTTTTCATTCCTTTTACTGCCTCAAATGCACCTTTCAATTCCCATCAGGCGGGTATTGATTCTTATTATGATGTTATGCTCTTGGTATACAACCTAGTTCATGGCAATACTAGGGGGACTTCGTGCATCTTTCTGACCCCAGCACTGGTATGTGCATTTGTTACATATGTAATCTTTTAGTCTTCATCTTTTCCCCTCATTTTTCATATTAATTTTCTGTATTTTCCAATCCACTTCGGGGAAGAATTTCACATTCCCTGTGAAAACACACCACTCTGCAAAAACTTTTTGAACAGGAGGTTTTGGAGTTAAGCACCAAACAAAAAATTGAGCAGGACAGATGCCATACACCAGCTCAAAGACAAATATCCTACAAGATCAAGGCAATCCTGTGCTACAATTGCAGCAGCTTCCCTTCTCCCCCCCCCCCGTGTCAACCCACCGACACAACTCTATTCCAGTAGAACTCTTCTCCTCAATCCCAGCGAGACTCAAGCAGTTACTATAACCTGCTCGCCTGCACTGCCTATATTTCCGGCTATTCAAATAGTAAAAAAAACATCCCTCAATAAAATCTCCCGCCCAAAATGCCGTCAACAGCCCTACCCAGAGTAGTAGCTTTCAACTAACCAGCAATGAAACCAAGTCAGTTCATCTTCCACAAAGCTTGAAGAGCATTTCCTGCCAGGAAATTCTGTCCCGTACCCTCCCAATGAGTTCGTCTTTGTTCCCTAACCCATCTCCCACCATCACTCCAACTCCTGAAAAAGATGTCCCTAAACAGGAGCAAAAGACTAAGCACCAATTCAAAGATTACTCGCTAAAATATAAAACATCTGAATTTCTAGATCAGAACACACCGACCCCAGATGTAAAAATGCAACTTAGAAGAGACCTCGCCATAAATCTATTCCGGAGACAAAAGCATTGACGTCAATAGATTGTACCCAAGCAACCACAGCTGTTGAGCAACTCATCAATCAATCCTTTGATAGCTTGCAGGATTATTCTAGCTCTTCTGAATCCTCCTATAAATTCTTCCGAATTTCCCCTCTCAGCACTCCCTAAAGGATTCTATGCCTTAGCAGATAAAATGAATTATAGTTCCCACTCTTTCTAATGCTTCCTGCGGTTCCAAGGGAGCTGAATGGAAAACCATTCAGTGCAAACACCGCAAACTCTCCAAGCATTCTGGATCTGTTGGCGGCATAAAAGGGGACCCAGAGATATCCCATCTTAACTCAAATTGTACCGTCTCCCACAATCACCAACCTGATGACTCACTGACAAAGTTTCCAGCATCAGACTTTTGTAGCCCAATGGATCCCAATAATAACTCTAACACCCTCTTTTTTCGGTGATACCTTCCTCCCCCATTTCCATGGAAACAGCCCCATATTCTCCACACCTTTTTGAATCTGGTTGCTTAGCAGATATTGATATCGTTTTCATTCTCAAACATGAACACCCTGGTTGCTCTTCCAACAACCAACCTAGTCCGCATAATAACATGGGCTTGGTTGAACTCAATTTATTTTTTATTCTATGAGTCCCTCACCAAATACCACTGAACCCCCCCCCCTTCCGACCCAAAACCGTACAACCAAAATCTCTGTTGTGTTATTCCTTACCACAGTTTATTGCTCCCTCCTCGTCGGGACCCATGTCTCAGCTTTTCCTCCCCATCTGTATCCACCTCTAATTTACCCCTTGCCACATAGAGACAGTTGTCTCAAAAAGATTATCCTCATAATATTCAAATCAACACAGCATGGCCGCCTTCCTTCAATGGAGTTGTCTGACTACTACTATAATTTTGAAGAACTTGTTCAATTAATTAATATATGTACACCAAAGTGCATATGTTTGCAGGAACTTCAACTATATCGCGACTTCTTCCAACCATCGGAATACAAATCACCGCTAACTTCTATAGAAAGAGGTGACAATGATAGAGGAGGCACAGGAATTGTCATTCATAAGTCTATTTCCTATTCTCCAGTTCTTCAAACTAGACTTCATGCAGTGGCAGCACATATCCATTTGTCCACCGATCTCACTGTCTGCTTGATCTACTTGGCCCCAGTAGTGAGTTTACTAAGGCTGACTTAGTCGACCTTTTAAGCAGCTCCCCACTCCGGTTGTTATACTGGGAGACTTCAATCTTCATCACCCCTTATTGGGCAACTCTCACCTCGTCTAAGTCTAAGATCCTCGTTGATCTAATAGCCTTAACTCAGGACACCCTACATATGAACGTTAAGATACACACACTTCTAACTGTATAGATATTACCTTTTGCTCCCATTCTATTATGGATCGCTTCACCAGGTCCCGCTTTGATTACTTATACGGCAGTGACCATTACCCAATTGCCTTAAAAGAACTTGCACAGAGCCCAATGTTAGAACCCAATTCCAGTTTTCGTTATGACCGAGCGAAGCGAGCTCATTTTCATCAGGCCACAGCTATTCCACTTTCTCCCTTCAATAAGCGGTTTCTGACTATTTAACTTCTACCAAGTTACCATCACAGCAGCAGAAGCTTACATCCCACGATCTTCCGCAGGTAGGCGTTCGGCAACCCCTTGGTGGTCCCAAGAGTGTGCACAAGCTAACCAGGAGAAGAAAAACTCTACAGGCAATATAAAAAGGACTCGCACCACCTTAAATATGATTACCTTTAAAGCAGCTGCGGCGAGATCTCGTCGAATTAATCGCCAAACGTAAACAATACTTTTGAACTTACACTTTGACTTTCAACTTTACAACTTCCTTTTCTTTAGTATGGAAAGCTGCACAGAAAATATCTTGCCGCTCCAACAACTCTTCACCCACATCCTTCGTAATGGGCCTGATATAACCGATACGATCTCTACTCCAGCAGCCGTTGCAGATGCATTAGGTTATAGTTTTGCTCGCCCCTCGAGCTCTTTTTCGCTATCATGAAGCCTTTCAAAAATTGTGAATTAACACTTCACCGCCAGACTTTTCAAAATCTAAAGGGAAAGATCATACCTATAACCGTATTTTTACACGCAGTTTCAAACTACACTAGTGAAGAGCAAAGACTGTGTCCTTGGCCTAAACATGATTTCGTACATAGTGCTTCGTCATATTCACTCCTCTTCATCAGCGTTTTTGCTGGATCTGTATAACAGAATCTGGATCCAATCCTCTTTTCCATCTATTTGGGCTACAGCTTTTGTAATCCCTGTTCCCAAACCTTGGAAAGATCCGAAGTTTGCTGTCAACCGAAGACTTATTTCGCTGACCTGTCATACTTGTAAATTAATTGGGCATTGTACCATGTGGGGTGGTGGGCGTTGAAGACTCCTCCCATTACGAGGTTTGGGACGTGGGGATTTCGGTGAGGTTTGATTTGTAATTTCTGGTACTGTGTTGAGGTGTGGTGGGAGATGTAGAGGTTTATTAGATTGTGTGGTTTTTTATTTATCATTATTGTGAAGGATTGTATTTTGGTGGTGGCGTCGTTTAAAGCTGTTGTAGTTTGTTAGATAGTGTTTATGTTTGATAGTGAGTTGTGTATAAGGGTTAGTAGAGTGATTTATATATATATATATATATATATATATATATATATATATATATATATATATATATATATATATATATATATATATATATATATATATATATATATATATATATATATATATATATATATATATATATATGTTGTGGAGACCAAGTGACAGAGAAACGAATAATTAAGGTCACTTGACCTCCAGAATGAGAGATTAATAATTATAGAAAAATTATTACGAAAATTAAATAATTGTATAATTGTGAGAAAATGAAAAAGAAATTATCTACCTGAGGGAGATATCGTTAATGCCTCTTTGTATTTACCCAAAGTCTGAAGCATATGTAGAGCCGTTTAGACCTTCTTGGTAACGGCAGGATACAGGAGGGACCACAGGCTTGCTCCAAATGCTGCCTGGGTTGTGTCCACGTGAAGATCACTTATAAACAAAGATAGGAGAGGAGAATGAAAGAGAAGTAAAAGATAGGTTTAATTTTCACATATACAGGTATACAACAAAAGTCGAAGAGTTATGGTTATTTTACATTCATCACTTATCCGGGAGGACTAGAGGGATAGCTTAGCTTATAGAAACAGATCAACTCCAGTACTCTTTTGGAATAGACTTGCTTAATTTTATAAATTTACATAAGATACTTAAATAAATATTTTATAAGTGAGGGTGTTCGTTCCCGATACCGAAGCATACATATGGGAACTGACTAGAGCAGAGAAGGGAAAATGGTTACGGGGGTGGTAAACCCACAACTGGTAACTAATTTGGTATTACAAGGGGGTTTGGTAAAAATGAAGATGATGATTTTTACTTCAAGTTAAGATTTAAATTTAAGATTTCCTACAATTAGGACTGGAAAACAGGACTGAAAACTAAAATGATTCGGGGGATGTCTTAAAATTAAGACACAAAACAAAACTTCTGGAGAGTTGACCCAAACTTAAGAAGATGTTCCAATGGCATTTTGTATTGCCACAATAAGACTTGATTGAAAATCAAGACCAAGAACAAGTACGTGACCTAAGATAAGAATTGTCTGAAGACCTATGATTAAGACCAGAAATTAAGACCCTGTAAAGATGATTACAGGAATTAGTTTTTGTGAATTTAATTTATTTAAGGCATTTGAATATTAGATTATTAATTTAAGTAAGTATTTTAAATATTAAAATAAGAGAGAGATCTTACCCTAACGATAAGAACGTCTGTGAGGGGTCTTGATTAAATGAATCGGGAATTCGGTTTTGTGAAACTCAACAGGGGAACTTGAGAATAGGCTGTAATCATAATTGATTGAGTTAAGTAAACTACCATTTTAATGTTATAACTATTTCACCAAAGTCAAGAATATGAAAGAATACGACTACTGACCTGTGATTACTTCAAGCATTGTATATGTACATGGAAGTGTTACAAATATTCATTGTTCCATGATCCATCAGTGTGGTTATGACCACATATAATTATTGATACTTGGGTAAGCATTCATTCTTATTCTTCAATCAAGCTTTTATTACAACTTGTCATAAAGTATAAAGTTTAGAAATGAATTATTGCTATTGAAAAATCATTAGAATGACTACTGAAAATAGAGATACTGTTTTAGTTACCCGTATAAAAACCAAGAGTAAAGAATACACATAAAAAAAATAATTTACTTAGGCTGAAGTTAACTTGTAATAAGAATGGCCTTCTTATTCCGGGTTACGGAATAAGTGTCCACTATGGCATTTTTACCATTCTAACCACACCTACTTTCTAATTATTAATATAAACATATGACTAAGTGAATTTTGACCTGGACTCCACAATCACCTCTACACACTTCCCCACTAAGCCTAAAACCCCACCTTACTTTCGAAGGCATAATAAATGACAGAGCATAAACTTAGTTTTCCGAGGTAGAGATAGAGGATGATTTGGTATATTTTGAGTCAGGTGTCTAAATTCATTAAACACCGCTAAAACCATTAGAAGGATTATTAGTATGTAGGTTCTACTATTAGTAAGTTATACCTTACAAACCATACAAATTAATTGGAAATAAATTGGAAATAATATATATATATATATATATATATATATATATATATATATATATATATATATATATATATATATATATATATATATATATATATATATATATATATATATATATATATATAACTGCTATATATATATATATATATATATATATATATATATATATATATATATATATATATATATATATATATATATATATATATATATAACTCTTTATATATATTTATATATATATATATATATATATATAACTTATATATATATATATATATATATATATATATATATATATATATATATATAATATATATATATATATATATATATATATATATATATATATATATATATATATATATATATATATATATATATATATATATATATATATATATATATATATATATATATATATATATATATTTTAGGGATGCATTCTACCACATCAATTGGGTCTACTCCATTAAATTCCCTTAACTATGTTGAGACTGCTGTTAGTACCCCTCAGAATGATTATTACCAGCAACAACAACAGTATCATCAATATCAACAAAAAACTCAAGAAAACTCTTCAATACCTGTGCATCAGCATCAGATGACATTCCAACAAATTCAACAGCCCATGCCGCAGCAGCAAGAATCAGTAGATCATAGTGGCTCTGTTAGTGTACTGCAGAATCCTATATTACAAAGTGAACAGAAGTTTCCTCATGAAAACCCACTTATAATACCTGAACAGAACGGTAGGGAAAGCTCTTTGCAGCATGTGCCTCTAGAAAACAAAGTAGCTTCATCAGAAATGTCTGCAGAAGAGCTGCAGTATTGGAAATTGATGACTGGGAAGGTTAGTTTATATATATATATATATATATATATATATATATATATATATATATATATATATATATATATATATATATATACTACTATATATATATATATATATATATATATATATATATATATATATATATATATATATATATATATATATTAACCTTGGATCTTGATCTTTGTTCTCATAAAACAAATAATTTTTCTGGAAATCTAGACATTTCAGATTATCCATTTTGCTTTTAAAAATATATTTAAAATAAAAATTATCTTCTTTTAATAACAAAACAAGATTTTATAAATTAAATGTAATATAACATTTATTCCATAATTGCCTCGCAAAACTATTTCCCATAAGTTAACTGGATAGATATTGTATGCCCCTATTATTATGTAATATCCTATAGATTCTATAGCAATTTCTGAAAGTTGAATAAATATCTTGCTGAAACAATAATTAATCATGTAAAGTGGAAATGGTCTCAGTTTTCCAAATTGCCTTAACTGGTTTTGACATTGTTGGAGGTATTGTAGAACTTGGTATATATATATATATATATATATATATATATATTGCTGTGTATTTTCTCTCTCATATATATATATATATATATATATATATATATATATATATATATATATATATATATATATATATATATATATATATATATATATATATATATTGCTGGGTTTTTGTTTCCTATACATCAGTTTTTCTTTTGCATAGCTGTTGTTTCAGATTTCAAAAAAAAAAAAAAAAATTAAAAGGGATTCTACTATTTATGTTTCTACAAAATTATTTCCTTTCTTAGAATACGAGTTGAAAATTGCAAATACTAAAATATCATATAGGGATTTTTATAGTTTCCAAATATTCATTTCTCCTTAAATTAAAGACGTTTTCGTTTTTACATTTGTGCTAAAAAAAAATGCTCAAGTTTTCGTTCGTTTTCGTCAACCTTAGCGCAAAATCGTAAAAAAATGCTCATCAAACTTAAGGAATTTCTTTAATTCTGAAAGGTTGCTATTTTATACAGAATTTTATTCTATATTACACAAAATTAGGGACATTTTTTACGTTTGGTGAGCATTTTTTTACGATTTTGCGCTAAGGTTGACGAAAACGAACGCAAACTTCAGCATTTTTTTAGCACAAATGCAAAAACGTAAACGACTTAAACCGTGTGGTTGTGACATATGGTTCATCTGAGGGGGATGTTGGGGGGAGAGAGATTTTCTGGAACTATCAGAATGTTTTGGACGGCTTGAATGGGGGGCTTCAGAATAATTTTGTTGGGCAACTTGAGTGATTGGATAGGTGATCGAAAGAGGGATAGTATAACAGGTTCCTTTGGGGTTGCGGGAGAAACACAATTATGCCTAAGTATACAAGAGTTGATGTAGGTAGAGATGTTGAAGTGATCATGATTGATTTTGTGTTGGTGAAGATGATGTTGATGTATATATGTGATGGATGTTAATTCAGTGAGGGGTGTGGGGATTGGAATTTCAGATCATTGTTTTTATTTTATTTTTTATGTAAAATTAAGTTAATGGGGGCATGTATAGAGGGGAAAGAAAAAAGGAAGGAAGTGGAGAGAATTAGGAGTAAGAAGCTAAGTGAACAGGGTTATAAAGAAAAGCATGTGAGAGCACTTGAAAATAAATCAGTTGAATGTGATTAATATGAAACTGAGCAAATCTGGACGGATCATGAAGATGGCGTTTGTTTGTAGTACAGAAGTATGTGGGTGTGCTAAAATAGGAATTAAGAACATCAGTAGTGAATGGTGGAATGAGGAGCTGATGCAAGTTCTAAAAAGTAAAAAATATGCGTGATTGAATGCAGTAAAAGCCAACGATGGGGTTTCAAAAGAAAGGTGTATGGAAATATATAGGGAGGGAAAGAGGAAGACTAAAAATTGCATACATAGGTGAAAAAAATGAGGTGAATAAGCAGTTTAGACAGGGAATGAATGCAAGAGAATAGAGCAGTCCTGGAAGGAAGTACGGAAGAAAAGAAAAATTAAAAATAGGGATGTTGATTTCATGACATGAGATGGACGTGAGAAGTGTGTGAAGGGAACATTGAAAATCTGCACAACATTAGTAGTAATGAAGAGGTGATAGTGAATGTGTGTTGGTTTGATGGTGTAAGAAGTAGATATTTGGTGGGGTAATTAGTAGGGAAGTGGTAATAGTTAGAGTAAAAAAGTTGAAAAATAGTAAATCAGAAGGTATAGATGGAGTTACTGGTAAAGTGATCAAGAATTTTAGGTGAGGTTGTTATTGACTGGATATGGAAATTATGTAACAAAGCGTTTGTGGAGGATGTAATTCTGAAAGACTGAATGAAAGAATTGATAGTACCCTTGCATGAGGGTAATGGTGCAGAAACTACAAGGAGATTAGTTTATTGAGTGTTGTATGAAAGATATATGCTGGCATTTTGGTTGAAAGAGTTCCAAATGACTGAGAGGTTGATTGCTGAAAAATAAGGTTAATTTAGAAGCGGTAGAGGATGCGGAGATCAACTTTTTACATTAAAGCAAATGAGAAAGAATAAGGGGAAACATTATTTTGGGAATCTCTGTGTCAATTGCTAATGATACATGGTGTTGGTGGTAAGCTTCTGAAGGGA
>JABUQX010045667.1:0-5000 GCA_015478945.1 Trachelipus rathkii
AGATAAATATATATATATATTATATATATATACATATTATTATATATTATATATATATGTTATATATATATATTATTTTTATAATGTATATATATTATATATATATTATTAAGTTATATATATTTTTATATATTACTATATATATATATATATATATATATATATATATATATATATATATTATATATTATATATATATATATATATATATATATATATATATATATATATATATATATATATATTTATTAATATATATTTATATATATATATATTTATATATTATATATATATATATATATATATATTTATTACACTATTATACTATTATATATATATATATATATATATATATATATATATATATTATATATATATATATATATTATATATATATATATATATATATATATATATATATTTTCTCCATGAATGCAAAGCATGCAATGAATGCGTACGTACGTTAAGTAAAAATATAATTACAGCATGTATAATTTGGTGGGATGAAAATAAATATTATATATTTTATAATATTAAATTATATATGCTTACTTTGAAATAATGCAAGAACTTCAGAAAAAATCCGATTCTAACATAAAAATAGCCCTTATTCTATGAGTAAATACGGCAAAAAATGCAATGCAAATGAGAATGAAAAATTGCTTATTCGTTGGGAAAACAATTTTATTCAATAATAGGCCTTACCGCTCGACTAAATACGGGCTAATTTACTTACGTTTTTTTTTTAACATTAGGCCTTTAAACCAAAAGTTTTTTTTCTGCTTTTAGGAAAGGGAGAAAAATTAATGTTATTTAGATCTTAAATCAAAAGTGAATAATTTTTAAATTTAGTTGCATTCTTTCACATAACGCCTTTATTCATCATTACGCATTTCAGTTTTGGGGGATTCATCATCATTTTTTAGAGAACATCATTGTTAAATGATATTGTGAGCAAGCGTTTTCATTATATATAAATATAGTATATATTATGTTCTATAAGAGTTATTATATATATATATATATATATATATATATATATATATATATATATATATATATATATATATATATATATATATAGAGCATATATAATATATATATATATATATATATATATATATATATATATATGATCAGCCTCTAGAAGAGCCACAATCATATCTCAAAAACTGCAACAGCTACCGGGAAAAAGGAATACATTTCTGGAATGCTGGTCCAATTTTGAAAATGTAAAAAAAAAAAAAAAATAAAATAAAGTAATCATATCTCAAAACTACAATAGCTACAGCGAAAGGAATACATTTTGAATCCTGGTAAATTTTATATTAGAAAATGTAAAGTAAAAATAAAAAGACATAATAATTATAGTAATATGATGCGAGTGCCTATTAAGACAAATTTTGGCAGGCCTGTTGAACTAAATACTTTCATAAAAATTTTGCTTTTTTAACTAAATAATACCCCACCGATGGCAGGAGTCAGGTCTCGGCCTCCGGTAGAACTATGGGTATATATATAAGGTTATTATTACTATATATGAGTAGCAGTATAGCATATATATATATATATATATATATATATATATATATATATATATATATATATATATATATATATATATATAGTTTTTAGAGGATAAGCATTTTCTTTAGCTTTTTAGTTTCCAGCATTGCATGCGTCCAAACATGAGGCAGGATTCGCCACTGATATATATATATATATATATATATATATATATATATATATATATATATATATATATATATGTATATATATATATATATGATATATATATATATATATATATATATATATATATATATATCGCCCTATAGCTCTAACTTGTATTCTATCTAAGATCTTTGAAACCCTTCTCAACTCTCATTTCTTAGACCATCTGGAATCTCATTCACTTCTTTCCGATCGCCAGTACGGCTATCGGCGCTCGAGGTCTACTGGCGATATACTTTCCTATTTAACAGATTTATGGTTTTCCGCCCTTAGGAATTACGGGGAGACTTGCGTGGTGGCGCTTGACATATCCAAAGCATTTGACCGGTATGGCACGCGTCACTGCACTCCCTCCTTGCTTCCTCTTTGCTTACTTATGTCTAGCTTTCTTTCAAATCGCTCAATATCGGCTGTTGTTGATGGGGTGACTTTTTCTTTTTCTGTCAATAGTGGTGTTCCTCAGGGTTCTGTCTTGTCTCCTACTTTATTCCTGCTTTTCATTAATGATCTTCTCACCTGCACATCTAACTCTATCCACTCATATGCCGATGACTCGACCCTTCATTAACCAATTTCAATTGCTTCCCCTTTACTTCTAGAATTGCCTCTCGTCCTAACCTTTCCGATTCTATTCTCGCTGATCTGGACAGAATTTCCGGGTGGGGTCGTCTCAACCTTGTGAAATTTAATTCTTTAAAACCCAACTTCTACAAATCTCCCTCTCTAAGACACCTTCTAACTTTCCTATCTCTTTCGACGGTTCTCTCGTCTCTCCTGTTGACAATATAAATATTCTTGGCCTTAACATAAACAAAAAAATGTCTTGGAAACCTCACATCACAACGGTTGCTAGGGCGGCCTCAAAGAAACTGGGAGTTCTGTTTAGACTGCGTGACTTTTTTTCCTCTTCTCAGTTGCTCCAGCTATACAAGGGTCTCATCCGCCCTTGTATGGAGTACTGCTCTCAACCTGTGGGGCTCTGGTTTCACCCGGCTTTTTGGATAGGGTCGAGTCAAAGGCAAAAAGGCTTATAAACTGCCCTGTACTTTCTAGTTCACTTGACCCTCTATCTTTGCGGCGCGATGTTGGTGCTTTATCTCTTTTCTATAGGTACTGTAGCGGCAAGCTCGAGGGAACTTTCCACTCGCGTACCACCACCTTTACGACGCCCACGAAGCACAAGGGGTGCTGTGTCGGCACATGAGTTTTGTGTTGATATTAGTAACTCCAGACTTGTTCGCTGCTGTGGTGCTTCCTTCTTTCCAGCCACCTCTGTTCTGTGGAATTCTCTTCTCTTCTGTGTTTCTGCTCAATTTTAATCTCCCTCACTTAAAGCTTCCGTCTGTGCTCTTCATCTGCGTAATTTGCGTTAGATGAATATTTGAGGCGTTCAACACACCCTCTCTAAATAGTGCTCTGCCCGTGAATGGAGTCATAAAGGTAAATATATATATATATATATATATATATATATATATATATATATATATATATATATATATATATATATATATATATATATATATATATATAATTATTAGGTTATATATATATATATATTTATATAAATATATATATATACATAGAAGATATAGTTATATATATATATTATGTTATATATAGTTATGTTATATATATATATATATATATATATATATATATATATATATATATATATATATATATATATATATATATATATATATAATATAAATATATAAACAAAATATATATATATACAAATATGTAAATATATATATATATATATATATATATATATATATATATTATAGCATATATATATATATATATATATATATACTTAAAATTACTACCTGTCAAAACTGACTCCATATAGTTTAGGCTATGAAGGAATATAAAAAGAGATTGCTGAAGAGTTTTCTGAGAAACATTCGTCACAGTGATTATCCAAGGTGCAACCAAAGGGTCTCGTAGTAGGTTTCGGAGGTTCGGCGTTGCAAACACACAATGTTCGTACGTACGGCGACGGCCGCGGGGGGGGGGGTGTTGGGTCTGTCTCAATACCGTGTATGACCCCCTCTGGCACAGATGACTGCCTGACACCGTCCTGGCATACTCTCGATGAGTGGGCGAATGTCCTGGACAGTGATTTGATTCCATACGTCGTGCAGTGCCTGTCGCAGGTCCGGGAAAGTCCGTGGATGGGGTTGCAGCTGTCGGATCCGACGTTTCAGGATATCCCACAAATGTTCGATTGGGTTGAAGTCTGGACAATATGCTTGCTACTCCACCGCCGTAATTTGAACCGTCCTAAGGTAGTCGTTCACACATTGGTCCTTGTGTGGTATTGCATTGTCATGCATTAGGATGAAAGAGTCACCGATGTAGCATGGCAACGACACATAGTTCGAGGATGTTTGTGATATACCTTACGGCTGTAAGAGTACCTCCATCGAAGATGTCCAACTCCGTAGGCCCCGATAAAGAGATGCCTCCCCAGACCATAATCGACCCACCCTAAATGGTGGTACTTGCAGCACATTGCATTGCGCAAACCTCTCCGTCGGTCGTCGGTTGTCGGTAAACTCTAGCACGCCTGTCGGAGGCGGACAGAGACTCTCTTGACTCGTTCGTAAAGAGCACCTTTGGCCAATCGTTGACCGTCCAATGGATGTGTTCTCGGGCAATTCCAATCGAGCCCTTTGATGTGCCGTGGTGTGGGACCTATGGCAGGCCTCCAGGGCCGGTTATTATGTTTTGCAAGGCGTCGACGCACTGTATTGTCACTCACCCTGGTGTCTTGTACCCCCGCCAGTCGTATCTGCAGATATCGTGCCGTTGTGTGGCGCTCTCGTAATGCACGCAGTCGTATAAATCGGTTTTCCACGGATGTTGTGGCACTGGGCCCACCTTGTCCTCGCCGGCGATAATGTGTCAGGGTTTCCTGGTACCGTTGGACCACCTGTGCAATCTTTGTCTGCACTACGCCGAATCGTTGACCAATGCCCGAAATCTTCGTGTCCTTCGGCATGGGAGTGTTGTTATCTGTACCACTGACCTTATTGACAGTTGACGCACTATCCTTTCCATGTTT
Organism: Trachelipus rathkii; assembly: GCA_015478945.1. Lineage (NCBI taxonomy): Eukaryota > Metazoa > Arthropoda > Malacostraca > Isopoda > Trachelipodidae > Trachelipus > Trachelipus rathkii. Next base: position 4,811 of record JABUQX010045667.1, read on the forward strand.
ATCGGAGTCGCTTCATACGTGAATGATCCCTCGCTCAATTATACCCCCGGCATAAAGTACACCCCACCTCCCTACAGGTCTAGCGCGGTTTATGTTTTCCTAAATTTATCGCGGTGACGGCCTCAATACTGCAGCGAATTCTTTCTGAATGTTGTTAGTTTACACTGGATGCTGTCGCCCAGTTGGTGCG
>JABUQX010045667.1:7500-12500 GCA_015478945.1 Trachelipus rathkii
TACATATTTCATATATATTATTATTGAAAGTTATTATATATATATTATTGGTTATTTTATATTATTATTATATATATATATATATATATATATATATATATATATATTATATATATATATATATATAAATATATCGGTATATTATATTATATATATATATATATTATATATTATTATTATATATTATATACATATTATTGTTATTATTATTATATGTTATTATATGCTGGTTACACATATACATACATATTTCATATTACTATATATATTATTATTTATTATATTACCATATATATTATTATTATTATTATTATTATATTATACATGCGCGTGATTTATTACATTATTACATTATTACATATTATTGATATATATATATTAGTTATATATATAGTTATATTATTATTACATATTATTAATATATTATTATTATACTATTATTGTTATTACTTTTATATGAAACATATCAACTATAATTAATATCGTTATTGTTCTAAAAATTAAATATTGTATATATATATATTGTCGTTATATATATATATTTAAAAATTAATATTACTATTATTATTATTATATTAATTTTATATATTATTATTATATTACATATTATTATTATTAATATTATATCTTATATATATATTGCTATATATATTGATATATATAAAAATATATATATATATATATATCTATATATTATAGAGGGAGAGTATACTGCATACTTGAAGCGATGAAATTACCTCCCATTTTAATGGTGCGTCTTTATGCTTATGTGTATTTTCTTCACACACTCATCCTCCAGGCAACATATTACTAACCACCACTTATCCACATATCATATACACATGATTAAAGTACACACCCCACTTCTAGATAACACCTTACAGACATCCCTACTACTCATATCCCTGTGTGCGGGGGAGAAAGAATTCCCACATCGTATGTCCTAAGTCGTAGAAGTCGATTATGGGGCGGTGGTGAAGGTTGGACACCACTACCACCTATCTTTGCTAGGAATGCTGATGCATGCCTCGGAGATGGTCGTGATCGCCGTAAACGACCTTCTAATTTTCGGCGAAATTGTATGAATCGTATGGGTACATGGAATGTCAGAGGAATAAATGTTGAGGAGAAGAGGAGAGAGGTGATGGATGTATTTAGAAAGGGCAAATTTGATTTGCTCGCTGTGACTGAAACAAAGATGAAAGGAAAAGGTGAAATTAAGTGGTGTGGTGTGAAATGTGTGCGTGCTGGTGTGGAAGAGAATGAGAGAGGGAGAGAAGGAGTTGCAATTTTGATGAGTGACCTGTGGTACAAAGCTATGGTAGACTTTGTGTGTGTGAGTCCTAGAATTCTAATGGTTAAATTCTAAGTTTGAAAAGGTCAAGGTATGTGGTTGTGACATATGGTCCATCTGAGGGATAATTTCTGGAATAATTTGAATGATGTTTTGGATGGGGTGAGTAGATTCAGATTGATTGTGTTGGGGGACCTGAATGGTTGGATAGGTGATCAAAAAAGGGATGGTATAACAGGTGGTTTTGGGGTGGCGGGAAAAAATGAGAATGGTAGGAATGTGATTGATTTCTGTGAAGAGAGAGGTATGTGTGTAAGTAATACTTTCTTTAAACACAAGAGTATCCATAAGTATACTAGAGTTAGTGTAGGTAGAGATGGTATCGAAGTGAAAAGTATGATTGATTTTGTGTTGGTGAAGAAGGAGATGTTGAAGTATGTGTTGGATGTTAAATCAGTGAGGGGGTTAGGAATGGGATTATCGGATCATTATTGTTGTTCTATGTAAAATTAAGTTAGTGGGGGCTTGGATGGAGAGGAAGGTGATACGAAAGGAAGTAGGTAAAATTAAGAGTGAGAAGTTAAGTGAGCAAGACAATAAGGATAAGTATATAAGAGCGCTCGCTAGTAAATCGGTTGAATGTGAACAAGTTGATACTGAACAAATCTGGGGGCAAATGAAGGAAGCAATTGTTAGTAGTGCAAAGGAAGTGTGTGGATGTGCTAAAGTAGGAAGTAAGAATGTTAACAGCGAATGGTGGAATTGGAAGAGGTGATGAAAGCGTAGGTAAAAAAGAAGCGTGGTTGAATGTACTAAAAGCAAATGATGAAGTTTCAAAAGAAAGATGCTTGGAATTATATAAGGAGGAAAAAAGAAATACTAAAAGGTGCATACGTAGGAGAAAACAAGAGGCAAATGAACAGTTTGGAAGGAGGATGAATGAGGACATACAAGGGAATAGGAAGCTCTTCTGGAAGGAAGCGCGAAAGGTTAAGAATGAGAATAAGGGGAATCTGCTTCGAATAATGAATAGGGATGGTGCTTTTGTAACTGATGAAATGGATGTGAGGGGAGTGTGGAAAGAACACTTCGAAAATCTGCACAATATTAACAGTAATGAAGAGGTGATAGTGAATGTGTGTGGGTTTGATGGTGCAAGAAGGAATAGGTATTTTTGGGGATGAGGTTATTAGTAAGGAGGAGGTAATGGGTAGAGTGAAAAAGTTGAAGAATGGTAAATCTGGAGGTATAAAAATTACTGAGAAATGACTGAACGGAGGCGAGATGTGGTGATTGATTGATTTAAAGTTGTGTAATAAAGTTGTGTTTATAGAGTGTATAGTTCCAAGGGATTGAAGGAGAGCGGTATACCCTTATATAAGGGTAAGGGAGAAAAGGGGAACTGTAGAAATTATAGGGGAATTAGTTTATTGAGTGTTGTAGGGAAGGTATATGCTGGTATTTTGGTCGAAAGAGTGCGTCGAGTGACTGAAGGACTGATTGGTGAAGAACAAGGTGCGTTTAGGAGTGGTAGAGGATGTGTGTGGATCAAATCTTACATTGAAACAACAAATGATTGAGAAAAATGAGGGAGAAGAAGAATAAATTGTATTTAGGTTTTATGGATTTGCAAACATGATGTTATAGAAATGAATGTAGGAAAGTTATAGTAGTGGGTGTTATGGATATATGGTGTTGGTGGTAGTTTTCTGAATCAAAAGTGTGTATGATGATAGTGAAGCGTGTAAGAATAAATGGTGTCAATGGTGATTGGTTTAGGATTAATAGCGGAGTGAGACAGGGTTGTGTTATGTCTCCTTGGTTATTCAATTTGTATATGGATGGGGTTATGAAAGAATTAGAGGTGGGGATGGCAGGAAATGGTGTTAGAATGGTGGAGAATGGAGATGAGTGGAGGGTGCTCTACCTATTATATGCAGATGATTTGGTTCTGTGGCGAATCTGAAGAGAGTTTGAGGATTGGTAGAGAGATTTGGCAGGGTGTGTAAAAGGAGGCGTTTGAAGTAAACGCGGATAAGAGTAAGGTTATGGTTGTGAGTGAGACAGTTCCATGTGAAGTTATGTTAGATGGTGAGCAGCTAGAACAAGTGTCTGAGTTTAAAATATTTAGTATATGTTGGATGAAAAGGAACGGACGATGCAGAGTGTAGTAGGAAAGTTGTGAATGGCAGGAAGGTGGCTGTGCAATTAAATCGTTGGTGAATGCAAAGGACTAAGTCTTGAGGTGCTAGGGTCCCATATGAGGGTGGCGGCAGCTACCTGTGTTATTATATGGTAGTGAGACTATGTCTGGAATAAGAAGTATAGATCTAAAGTTCAATGTTCAGATGGACAATCTTAGGGTGTGCTAGGTGTGAGAAGAATTGATAAAGAGAGGAATGAACGTATTAGAGAGTGGTGTGGTGTGGAGAAAGGGGTAAATGAGAGAATAAATGAAAGTATGTTGAGATGGTTTGGTCATGTGGAAAGGATGAATGATAGTCGGTTGGTTAAGCGGATGTATAGTGGTGAGTGTGTTGGGAACCGACCGGCTGGGAGACCGAAGAGAAAGTGGATTGAGTCGGTGAACGAATCTGAAGGAGAGAAATGTGAGTTTGGCAGAGGCGAGAGTAAGGGTGCATGATAGGAGAGAATGGCGGGGTTTTGTATGGGGCATGGTTGTGGCCCACCTGGGCCAGGGGATGAACCCTTACATTGACGATTTACCATAGTGAGGGTCCGTCGCGGTCCTATGATGCTCTAGGGTGGATTTTCTGTCTGTGACGAGCTCTCACTAATTAATGGTACAGAGGGGCGGTAAGCTGGGCTTTCTTTTCGACGTTTGTCATGTTCTCCTACTGCTTTTCTTTTCCGATGCTTGTACAGCACCTTACCCCCAATCTTGGGGCAAAGAGGAAGGTGAAGAAAGAAAGAAAGAATATATATATATATATATATATATATATATATAAATATATAGTATATATAAATATATATTGAAATAGTTTGGTATATATATATATATATTATATGTATATATAAATATTATTATTTTTACTTAGATATATATATATATATATTTACATATATATTTATATATATAGATATATATTATATAGTTATTATATATATATATATATATATTATATATATATTATTATTATATATATATTATATATATATAGTTATATATATATATATATATATATATATATATATATTTATATTATTTATATATTTATATACATATATATATATATATATATATATATATATATATATATATATATATATATATATATATATATATATATATATATATATATATATATATATATATATATATATATATATATATACAGCCACCTTCCTACCATTCAAAACTTCACTACTACACTCTGCATCATCTGTTCCCTTTTCATTTAACATATGTCCTATATATTTAAGCTCATACTTGTTCCAGTTGCTCACCATTCAACATAACTTCACACCGAGGACTGTCCTCATTCACAGCCATAAATTTACACTTATTTACGTTTACTTTCAAACCCTTCCTTTTACACACCCTGCCAAATCTCTCTACCAATCCTCTCAAACTATCTTCAGATTCGCCACACAAAACCAAATCATCATCATATAATAGGTAGGTCACCCTATACTCTTTTCCATTCTCCATCATTCTAACACCTTCCCCCGCCACCCCAAA
>JABUQX010045667.1:17500-30000 GCA_015478945.1 Trachelipus rathkii
TACATACTGATGTTCAACTATATCGGTGTAAATGTATGCCATCCCCTGATCTTGTAACAGCTCTGAAGGTATACATACGAAACAGGCGGAAGGCAGTTTCATTAGGGCTATTATTTGTACCATGATCTATCACCTCATCGCGCTCGTGTGTACATATTCTAAACCAATCCGATCGCCTAATGATAAACGATGAAGGGTCTTTCAAGTTCACACCCAATGTGGACCTTAGTGTGACAGACACCCTGTCTTCTCCTAAACGTATATTAGAGATGAATATTAAATCCTTACATATCTTACTTGTAGCAAGTTGTGTGTTTAAATAACTATAAATATCAGGAACTGTTCTGTAGTATCCCCGTTTTAACACAAATTTCTCATAGAAATATTCTTTATCTTTCAGCTTAGTGCTTTTTAATCCACTGATGTTTGTTATTTTTAATGTAGTTTTTACATACTCAACATCTCTATATATCATTATCCAGTGACGTGTCTGTGGGAGATTCTCGATATTAGCATCTAATATCATTTCGCATAAACCTACTTCATACATTCCTCTTTCAAGCTGAATAGGATTCATTAATTCAGTTGTGAAATCCGATAGTTTATTATCAGGGTGTAGATCCAGCGACGCTGAAGATGGTAGAGTTAAGTAGAAATGATCTACACTCTCCATGATTACTGTAACTACTGATTAATGTTTCTCAATTTCACTAGCTTTTATATATGAATTAAACTTATCAGGGTACCCCACCCATTTCACCAGATACTGCTTATTTCTACCTCGACCCTTTGATCCTAATATTTTTTCTATTTTATATACATTACTCTCAGGATCGAATCGTATTTTCTGTATTTCTTGTTTATAAAATCCTCCTTTTATGGGTTCCCCATCTAAGTCTTTGAGATAGTATAATTTAAGTCCTTCGGCAGGAAATTCCCTTATACTATCTACTTTAAAAACTTCTCTTGACCATCCAGCTTCATAACCTTTTCTGAAACGGTCATCAGATCTAGACACCCTTACATAATCATTCACATTAATTCCCGATTTATCTTTAATTTTACATACTTTCTGGTTCCGCTGTAACGTAGGTTTTATCTTTAACATTTCTAAAGGAGTTGTCTTTATAGTTCTATGGAAAGATCTGTTATAAGAATAAGCTAGATCCTCCAGAATGTCAATATACTTAAAAGTATTCATCTTAGTAAAGTATCGATGCATGCGTTCTTTGATCGTACGCTGTACTCTTTCTACAATAGCCGCTTTATTAACGGAGAATATGTTATAATAACCTATATCGTATTCGATAATAATTTCTTGAAACTCTCTCCCAAGAAATTCGCTTCCTCTATCTGTGCATACCAATTTAGGATATCTATTATCGTCCCTTATAATTTCACGAACGGCTGTCGCCACTGTCTGGGATCTCTTGTCTTTTAAAGCCTTCAACCATAAGTATCTAGAGTAAACATCGATAGTGAAAAGTATGTATTGGTAGCCATCGTTATAAGAGCTGTATTTAATCATTTCAGTTAAATCTAACTGCCAAACATTATCGAGGTGGTGGGCTATGGTTTTCCGTGTCGGAAATTTTCTACGAATGGGTTTATGTAGAGTGAACGCCTCTTCACCCTGTAAGTGTTCTTTCAGTTCTTTTTTGTCTATACCGCGAAATTTTGATGCGAATCTATTGAATCCGCCAAAACTATTAGGTTCTTTCACACAGTAATAATACTTATCAACCAGAGCCTTGGCCTCCATGTTGAATACTGACATATATATATATATAGAAATATGTGTAAAATAAAAATATATATATATATATATATATATATATATATATATATATATATGTTCTGTTATATATATATATATTATATATTATATATATTAGGGTATATGTCAAAAATTATTAAAATGTTATATTTTAATCACAGATAAACAAACTATATATATATATATATATATATATATATATATATATATATAAAAATAAAAAAAAAAAAGTTATATATATATATATATATATATATATATATATATATATATATATATATATATATATATATATATATATATATATATATATATATATATATATATATATGAAAAATAATAATGAGCAATCACGAGTTAATCCATTTATGTTTAGTGTAAGGCACTTTTCTTATACTCCCTCTGTTTATACGTTTAAATGTATCTGAAGCGTAAGATGACCCTGAAGGACTAGAATCGGGTCTTGGTGTCTCGGGAATATTATCCAGGTCTGCTAATCTACGCGTATTCAAGATTAAACTACGTGGAAAATTAATAGTCTGAAGCTCCTCTTTGATGTTAGACCACCCCTTTACAGGTCCTTTCTTCCAATCACGTGAGAGATCAGCTATCAAATCCACAATATTCGACCCTTTAACAATTTCATCATCTATGATGATCTGGCCTAGTTCATTCCACGATAATTGATCTTTTAAAATATTATATAGAGCTAGTCCTGGTTTACGACTCTTAACTGGTAAACTCTCCTCAAGGATATTTTTAAAACTATCTTCGATTTTCACTTCAGGTTTTACATCCATTGATAGATTCGAATCATCCGGATTCGAATTATCTAAGCCTACACGTAGATGTAAGTCTTTTAGATCTATTAATTTTTGTACAGCTTCTTGATATAAGGCACGTTTTTCATGAACGTTAATGTCCGAATTTAATATTCTATACACTTCTTTCTCGTAATTGTTTATCTGTTCAACTTTAGGATCGTATAAACTTTGAGGGAGAGCTTGCTGGTATGACGCAATTTCGTTCTGAAGATGGGGGGGTCCGGGATGGTAACTGTTGATGAATTGATAGAGTGTGGTTCGGTGATGGCTCGGTATTTTGCTCTGTGGGTGTATTATTATACTTCATTCTCTCATACTCGTTATAAGGCAGCACAACCACCTTCTTCATTTCTCGGATATCCACTTGGATATCAAAGGAGCTATGACTGAGAAGAGCAACGGTAGGAATACACCACCACCTTTCTGCAGTAACTTCTTTTTAGTTCTAAGATTTTTCACGTTGTGGGAAAGTTTTTTAATGATGTTTCTATGACGGCGAAGCTTCAATCTTCTGAGGTCTAAAGGAACATTTCCTTTTATAAGATTTAAACAGACTTCACATACACACTGGATGAATTTCTCATCCTCTCTGATTAGTTTACGTTTTTCCGCTGTTTTCAGTTTTTTAAATTTTTTTATTAGAGGGAGATACTTAACAACTAGAGTACTCATTATTCAGGAATGTATACCGTTTCTATTTCGTGAGGGAGAATGTTTGTGCGGAGCAAAACTCTGTATGTGTTTTTAGGATGAAGTTCACACAATAAGTAACCGTGTGGCGTAGATGTAACTTCTTTATATACTTTCAGAAACTCTTTCCTCCTCATTGGGAACATCTGAGTTCCTAACACATTGATCTGACTCATATCTCTTCTTTGGCCGAACAGGATCAGATATTGAGTGTTTAAAGATACATCTCTCATGTATTTATTCTGATGAAAAATGTTCTGTGTAATGAAAAATACAGAGATATTTAAATGATGTGAATATACTGTAAACGTTTCAGCTATCTCCTCATTCAACTTATGCATTAAATCATCTAATACAATAATTTTATGCCCTTGTATATTGTCTAGTGATTTGGTATCGTATATTCCTTCATGGAACTGAATTACATCTTTAAATTCATTAAATATTTTCTGGTAAACATTATAACACCATATTATCTGTTTGGGCCTTCAAAAATTCAGTCTCTCTCAAAATATTTAACAACAGAAAGGTTTTCCCACAGCCTGTAGGACCCAGCCACTACGCGGTGCAGCCGGACTACGAAACATAAATTTACACACATCCATTCCCTTCAATTCTCAACGTATAATAGAAACAGCAGGGCTTTATATATATATATATAGTAAGATATATATATATATATATATGTTATATATAGTATATATATATATATATATAGTATATATATATATATATATATATATATAAATATATGTTATAAATATATATTTCCTTTTATCTTTCCTTGTATTAAGATTTTAAATGTATAAAAACTGAAATGAGCTCATATATATATATATATATATATATATATATATAATATATATATATATATATAGCAGTATATATATATATTATTTGTTACATATATATATATATATATTATATATATATATATATATATATATATTATTATTATTATTATTATTATTATTATTATTATTATTATTATTTTTATTATTATTATTATTATTATTATTATTATTATTATTATTATTATTATTATTATTATTATTATTATTATTATTATTATTATTATTATTACATATTATTATTATTATTATTATTATTATTGAGCTCTCCTGTAAATGACTACCACATTTCTCCCATGTATATTCAACGGTCCGTTAGCACAAGGGAATAAAGTGCGAAGTCTTAACTCAGCGGACGCAGGCTCGTATCTCGGTGCTGAGAGGCACTGAATCGTATCTCAGATATGATAATTTTTAAAATGTGCGACGTCACACAGCGTGTGACGTCACACGTCACAGAGTATTCGAGAGAGCGAGGCAGGCAGACGGGCGGTCGACGCGGACGGTTCAACCTGTGAGCCAACGGGCGCTGGTCCCCCGCAAGGGGACACCGGGAATGCGCGGGAACCCCGGAAACATTAAGTACGCGTACAGCTCACGGTGCAGCCGTGTACGGTTAGTTAGTAATTCATGTGGTGAGGCTACGCGCACATGGGATATCCCCTACAAATGTTCATGGGAAATATAGCCTAGGTAGGTAAATACGGCGTACATGAAAATGTACACCAAAGATAGTCCCCGCCGGGGGGGACCCGAAAAAACGCTCACGAAAGACGCTGAGTACAAGGGGGCGCCGCGCCCCCCAATTGATTGGGATATGTGATAGGCTACTATATATATATATATATATAGCATATATATAGTTATGTTATATATATATATATAGTATATATATATATATATATATATATATATATATATATAGAGACAAAAAACCAGTAGAAACAGAACAGTAGAAAATTCTGCGGGATCGACTCGCGCTTTTTCGCGTACCAGTTATGTTTTGAATATATATATATATATATATATATATATATATATATATATATATATATATATATATATATATATATATATATATATATATATATATATATATATATATATATATATAAAGTCGTTTTTATGATTTAAAACTAACGAACACCCTAGAGTAGCCACATGAGGTCAGTTGCTGGGGTCTCGGCCTCAGACGATTTGTGATTTCATCCCCCTCTCCCCCATAGGCTCGAGTCCCCTAAAAACATATATTTCCAGTAGGGGGCTCGAGTGTGGACAGAGGGGCAGTGACGAAGTCCCCCATCGTCCACACCTAGAGGTCGTGAGAGATCCTTCGACAACTAATATCTATGGTTCACTGAGGGTGTTCGTTAAGCTGAATCATAAACGACTTTATATATATATATATATATATATATATATATATATATATATATATATATAGTATATATATATATATATATATATATATATACATAAATTAACATACACACCAAAAAATTATAAGTGACCTTCGTTAAAACCTCAAAAATAAACTGGATTCTATATATATTATATTAAGTTATATATATATATATATATATATATATATATATATATATATACATATATGCAATGCATATATATATTTATATATATATATAGTTTTAAATATATATATATAGTGAATTTAAATTAAATAAATTACCTATTTAACATATATAACTTATTATTCAGTTATATGTTTATATATATATATATATATATATATATATATATATATATATATATATATATATATATATATATATATATATATATATATATATATATATATATATATATAATATATATATATATGAGGGAATAGGTAGTGGTTGTGGTTGTGGTTGTGGTTGTGGTTGTGGTTGTGGTTAATTGAAGACTTTCACAGTAGGCTGAGTGTACTGTTTTTGATTTTTTCTTTCTTTTCTTTGTAGTTTTGTTTTTGGAGACGAACTTCTAGTTGTTAGGTTTTAGGTAAAACGACTTCTTAATGGGATTTTTTATTCTCTTGAGTTAGAATCATAGACTCTCAAACCTATTTCGTCTACCGCCCACTTTGAAAATCAATTATTTTTCAGCGCCCCCCAATTTTTTTTTACTTTACCAAAACTTAAAAACCACAATGGCATATATATATATATATATATATATATATAATATATATATATATATATATATATATATATATATATATATATATATATATATAAAATATAAATATATATATATATATATATATATATATATATATATATATATTATAAAGAAATATGAACTAAAATTACTAAATAACTTCAACACCCCCCATTTTTTCTAGGCCCCTTACCGCCCCCCTCTAGGCCTCCAGCGCCCACAAGGGGGCGTTATCGCCCACTTTGAGAAACACTGCTTTAGACGAATTTACTTTATACCTTATTTTCAATTAATATTATTACAAAAAATCTTTAATTATGTAACATTGAATTAACATACAAAATATAATACATTTTACATCTAAACATTTTGTTATACAAATTTTTATCCTTTTTTTATTTTTATTATATTAAATCGAAAATATAAAAAAAATTTTTTTATTATATAAACTATTTTATAAAATATTTCACTAATCAATCCAAAAATTTTGAAGAGAACGAACATATAAAGAAGTATATATATATATATACATATATATATATATATATATATATATATATATATATATATATATATATGGTAATTTTTTACAGTAAGGGCTTCTAAATAGATTTTTATAAAAATCATAGCACAGTAAAATAAATTCTTATATATATATATATATATATATATATATATATATATAGTTATATATATATATATATTATATATATATATATATATATATATAAATATATATATAGTTATTATTATATTATACATATAAATACATATATATAAATAAATATAAATAGCATAGACTAAATAAAATGTACTTGTATAATATATATATATATATATATATATATATATATAGTAGTATATATATAGATATATATATATATGTTATATGTGTATAGTAGTATAGTATATATGGCATATATATATATAGAGTATATATATATATATATATATATATATACAAAAAACAATCCCAGGAAAGGCTTTCGCCCTGTCAGTTGGTACAGCATCTTCTTTCTCTTTTCCCGAAATTTTAACCTAGAGTATACCTCTAGAAAACCATTTTTCTGGCGCATTGCCTCGAGGAGAGTCCTAGTTAATACCACGGGTAGGCGTTATCGCCTCCTTTAAGTACAACTAGCATCTTCTTCCATTAGGCCTCAATTCAAAACTCGTTCTCCCAGAGCTCTCCGGAGTGACCTTTGCTTCTCTCAGGCATAAGATTCTTAACGCTGGCCCAAGAGGAAAGAACCGGGTTGCGACCGGTCGAAATTATAACCATGAAGAAAATCTTCATTTGTCCTGACCGCTACGAAACATTCCAACCTTCTTTGAACAAAAATCATTTCATATATATATATATATATAGTTATATATATGTTATATATATATATATATATATATATATATATATATATATATATATATATATATATATATATATATATATATATATATATATATATATATATATACATGGGCGGAGTAAGTGTAAGGGGTAGTTGCCCCCTATATCTTGGAAAATAAAAACGGAACCTATATGTTTCAAGTTGTGACGACGTTTTTGTGTGCTTTTATACAGCTAGCTTCTTTTGACAGCATTCTCCGCAAGAACTCTCAGTATGTGTTTTCGTTTTCATATTGGCTTGAAGTCAACTAGCTGTGTGCTTTTATACAGCTAGCTTCTTCTGACAGTATTCTCCGCTAGTACTATCAGTATATATATATATATATATATATATATATATATATATATATATATATATATACTATATATATATATATATATATATATATATATATATATATATATACTATATATATATATATATATCACTCAACCTTTGCCCCCCTAAATGAAATCCTGCCTCGCCCATAGAGCAGTATATATATATATATATATATATATATATATATATATATATATATATATATATAGGTATATATATATTATTATATATATATATATATATATATATATATATATATATATATATATATATATATATATATGTTTAGTAGTTAGTAAATATATATACATCTATAAATATAAATATGGATAAATATATATATATATATATATATATATAGAGATATTTAAATATTTATATATATTATTTTTTGTTAAATATATATTATATATATATATATATATATATATATATTATATATATATATATATATATATATATATATACATATATATATATATATATATATATATATATATATATAGTAATTCCTTTATACAACACCTTTGGCAGGAAGCAAACTATGACTTAAAAACTTTTTTATTGAGACACTTTAACACAATTAAAACATATTAAAACTTTTTATATTCCCTGAGTTAATGGTATCAATTGCAGTAGTCTTTCGCTTCATTTACGAAGCCTCTTCAGCTGCTTATATGTTTCGAATACCTACTCAGGAAAGCGACTGCTTGGGAAAATTTAGAGTTAAATTCTATTTTCCATGGGTGATGACAAGGGCTGCTTTTTGAATAAAACGATTCGTCCGTCTCGAAAATGAAGTTGAAATAATATTGAAATTTTTATTTTATTTTTAAGATAAATGAAATTATGATTAAGGGGTTGTAATTTGTGGATGCTTTTCATAGTATAATTGTTCGATCTTTTTGATGGTTGGGGAGTTAAATTTTAAGAGTTTGTGTTGTGAGTAATCTAGTTTATGTTCTCCTGTCATATTGTTGTAATTGTTGAAGTTATGTATACAATAGGTTTCGATTAATTTTCTTTTTTGGTGGTTGGGGATATTGATTAAATTTTGCATGGAATTACTATTGATTGAGTGGTTGAATTGTGACCTGTGTGTGGTTAGTGATGAATTTTGATTATCTTTTTGTAGATCTTCTGAGTGTTGGCTTTTTCTTCTGGTAAAGTTATTTGTTTCGCCAATGTATGTTTTTGGGCAATATCTCCCCATCCCTATAAAAAACACACAATATCTTAAAAAATATATACCCCAAAACATCACGCTTACTTCCACCAATGCCCTTCCTTTAAAAAAACTTTTTCATCCACCAAAACCACCCCCTGAACCTCTACAATGTATATACACAATACCCTGCAACCACTGCCCAAAAACATACATTGGCGAAACAAATAACTTTATCAGAAGAAAAAATTTATATATATATATATATATATATATATATATATATATATATATATATATATATATATATATATATATATATATATATATATATATTTATATATATATATATATATATATATATATATATATATATATGGCGGAAAAAATAGAAATTTAACTCTAGATTCTTCAAATTTTTCTTGGGCAGTCGCATTGGTAGAAGTGAGTGTCAAAACATATAAGCAGCTGAAGAGGCTTCGTAAATGAAGCGAAAGACTACTGCAATTGATACCATTAACTCAGGGAATATAAAAAGTTTTAATATGTTTTAATTGTGTTAAAGTGTCTCAATAAAAAAGTTTTTAAGTCATAGTTTGCTTCCTGCCAAAGGGTTTATAAAAATTACTATATACAAACTACGTCCAAAGTAGATTATTCTCTAATATATATATATATATAATATATACGCTATACATATATAGGCTATATATATATATATATATATATATATGTTATATATATATATATATATATATATATATAGTATATATATATATATATATATATATATGTTATTATATATATATATATATATATATATATATTAGAACCTTTTCCGTAATTTCAAATGGAGGTCCCTCCCAAGCGAAAGATTGTTCTGCCTGACGAAGTTATCAGACATATTTTCAAAATTCTCAAACTAATAGATCTCTCTCTCTCTCTTCTCTCTCTCTCTCTCTCTCTATAGATATAAGAGAGAAAGAGAGTATATATATATATATATATAGAATATATATATAATATATATATATATATATATATATATATATATATATATATATATATATATATATATATATATATATATATATATATATATATATATCGTGTATAGGAGCGATGGAGCGACCGCTCCTCCTTCATTAATTAAGCATAAATTCTGAATTAAAACACTTAATTAAAACACCATGTTTTCAATTAATGATAAATAATTGAATGCAAATTTTAAAAACTGTTTTGTAATAAGGCAGAAACGTACGATGATTTCATCTAATAATAAGAAATCGAATAAACATACTCGTATCAGTTGTATATAGTTATTTTGAATTTCTATTTATAAAAGAAGCGTGAGAGCATATAATAATAATAGTAATTATTTAGCTCCAATAGTTATGAAAAAATTATACGTCTGGCAGTGATACAATAAAATATACAAGTTTGGAGCGATTAGCGTGTTCGCCTTGTAAATTGTCGTACAGTTATTATTATTAATAAATTATTATTATTATTATTATTATTATTATTATTATTATTATTATTATTATTATTATTATTATTATTATTATTATTATTATTATTATTATTATTATTATTATTATTATTTATTATTATTAATAAATTATTATTGTTAATAATATTAATAATATTAATATTATTATTATTATTATTATTATTATTATTATTATTATTATTATTATTATTATTATTATTATTATTATTATTATTATTATTATTATTATTAAATAATAATAATAATATTATTATTATTATTATTATTATTATTATTATTATTATTATTATTATTATTATTATTATTATTATTATTATTATTATTATTATTATTATTATTTTTATTATTATTATATATATGTATAGTTATATATATATATATATATATAATATATATATATATATATATATATATATATATATATATAATAAAGAAGTAAAATCATATATAAATTTATTTTTATTATTATTTTTATTTATTATATATATATATATATATATATATATATATTCCAGAAGTTGGAGTGTTCTTTAGAAAATATCACTAATTCCAACCTTTTTTTCACAATCTCCTCAGAGATGCTCTGTATTAGATGAAATTATTGGGAGACTGTTAAAACAAAATGGATTTTAACATCCGAACTGTAAACATGGCTTTTGAACATAGAGAGCCATTGTTAGAGTGCTTTGAAACAAATTCGAAACGAAAGCAAACAAGGAGGAACACGAGAGCAGGAGGTTTGCAAAGACTATTGACTGATCCTACTTTTGTATTTTGGCGCACCGTTTTTCGCCATATAATGCAACACGTAGATTGTTTCTATAATAAAATTCAATCAAGAAATCCAGACGTAGTTCTCATAAAACAAGCTGTGAGTGAACTACAATTAGAATTAGTTTAGATTAGAAACAGTATGACCACCATAAATAATGGACTACCATAATTGAGGGAACGTATGATGTTTGTGAGGTGAAGAGAAGATCGAATTAAAAAAGCTACTGAGTATTGAGTTGCATTTAAAAAGACTAACTGTTTATCCATTTTTTAACATCTTTGAGACTCAAATCTGAACTTGAAGTTATATATTGTTGAGAAGATTTCTATTTTCGGAAAGGAGCTCTTGATTCTTTTAACTACATTATGGAAAAAGGAACAGATCTGACTTTTGAAGAAACATTAAAGTTGCTAAAAATTTTAATAACTATTCCAATGTCATCTATTAAAGCTGAAAGATGCTTTTCTAGATTAAAAAGAATTAAAACCGTTATTCGGAATACAATGGGACAAGATAGACTGAATGCCCTCGTTGCGCTTGCAACTGAAAGATATATTGTCCTCAATTGTTTTTTTGACATCTTGTGATTGACTTATATGGAAGTCAAAAAACGACAAGAATGGATTTCAGATACAAATTTCAAAAATTTACAATTTAATTATAAAGTAAGCAATTTATTATTTTCATATTTTATTTTAAATCATTCGGAATAGGTAACTTTTTTAATGTAATTGTGTTACCGTACGAAGTAGAATAATGCCAGAGTTGGCTAACCTTTAGTAAAAAATGCGATATATATATATATATATAACATATATAAAAAAAAAATATATATATATATATATATATATATATATATATATATATATATATATATATATATATATATATATATATATATATATTTGTAAAATCGCACGGGCATAAATCGTTCCTATACACGAGTCGCCACTGATATATATATATATATATATATATATATATATATATATATATATATATATATATATATATATAT
>JABUQX010045667.1:35000-37500 GCA_015478945.1 Trachelipus rathkii
GCTACTTTCATGAAAGTAGCTCAGTACGTGGCTGCCACGTACACGGGCTAGCTAGGCCTAAACACACTCACGAACATATGTGAACACTCAGGAACGTATATGGTGATGACGTCATAGCATAGAACAAAGAGGGGTAGGGGATGAACAAAAGGGGGTATGGGGAAAAACGCTCATGAAAGTACATGAGCATAGGGTCACGCATAAACACACTCGCACATGTACATGACGAATGTACAGAAATATACACGGTACCCTGGGGCAGTGCCCCAGGGTAGTGCCCCAGACATGAAAAGTACCCAGGAACGTAGCTCACACCGGATAGGTGCTGGAAAGCACCTCAGGAAAGACCCTGAGGGTCCTGGAATCTCGTTCCAGCATTGATCTACCTCTGAGTGATGACGACATAGGGGCGTAGCGGGAGAACAAAGGGGGATAGGGGCAAAAACGGTCATGGATGTACATGAGCATGTGCTCACGCATACACATTCTCACTCACGTACATGGCGAATGGATAGAAATATGGGGCCAGCACCCAAAACAAAACGGCAGACACAAAAAGTACCCAGGAACGTAGCCCACTCGGGGAGGTGCCCGAAAATGTCTCAGGAAATAACGTGGAGTTCTTGGAACCCCAGTTAAAGGCATACCTCTACTTCCATTATGGTTACTACTTATATATATATATATATATATATATATATATATATATATATATATATATATATATATATATATATATATATATTTTTGTTATAGTGTTATCTTTATTTTCTATATATATATATATATATATATATATATATATATATATATATATATTGACGTGGGAGTTTTTACTCCATTTCAGTACATTCTTAAATAGCAACCAGGGATGACACGAAAAAATCAAATGAAAAAAATCAACTGACTTTTTTTACTTGATTTTTTAAAAAATAGTGATTCATTTTAATTTTTTTGATTTTTTGAAAATTTGATTTTTTTTTATATTTTTTAAATATTTTTTTGTATATTTAAGTGATTTAACTTCAATAGAGATATAAAATTAGAATAAAACTATATATATTATGAAGTTTTTAATATATTTTAATTGAATGGGAGTCTCGATTGGCCCATCTGCCAGCTGCAGAGCCTAGGCCCTATTTTATGAATGTTTATAGCTAACTAAAGTAAAATTTTGTATAAACAATTTTTTTTTATTTCAGTTAATTATTCTTCCTGATTTTCTATTTTGATTTATATTGAATGAATAAATCACTTAAAAAATAATACTATATCGAAGTTAAAAAAAGTTTGTTTACAAATTATATTTCGCGTGACGTCACCAATTTGAAAAAAAAAAATCAAAGATTGATTTTTTTCTAAAAACTAATAAAAAAAATCACCAGCCCTGATAGCAACGAATAAATTTGGATTGCCATCAAATGAATGAATTATCAAACGATCGTTAAGTAGCCTTGTATTAAAAAAATATCTTGAAATTAGTGAAAGTTATTTCTAATATCCTTTAAAAAAAATATTTATATATATTGTTATTTTCATATCTTTATAATATTATTATTTTTCGAGAAAAGGACTTATTATCCATTTACAAAAAAAAAAAAAAAAAAAAAAAAACTCGTCCAAAAAAAAAACTCATTCAAAACGTAAGAAAAAAATTGCTTCTCATTTGCGTTTTTGGTCATTCAAAATTAGTGTAACTCAAACTACTTCATTTGCCATAACTTTGCTTGTGATGGACCAATTTACATGAAACTTGTACTAATATCTTCGTCTTAACGTCATTTATCTATCCTACAAAAAAATCATTTAATGGCATATCTTTAGAGTTATCCAATGTTAATGTTTTGGGGGATTTTAGTGACTGCCAGCACCCTAACGACAAAATACTTTAAAATCACCGTGTTTAGATTATACACGCATCATACTATATATGTATCAAAACCCGGACATAGTTCTCAATATATATATATATATATATATATATATATATATATATATATATATATATATATATATATATATATATATATATATATATATATATATATATATATATTAGAAGGGTTTATTGATTTTCAAAGTGGTGTTATGCTCTTGATTACAAACTTGTGCATGGAATAGCGATGAGAACCAATGCAGAAGGATCGTTATTCGTGTCCCCTCTGTCCCCCAACGAGTGCATGTGCATTTGTTGTGCATTCGTGCATTAGCATTTGTCACATGCATTATCTTTCAACCTTCTTTCTTTTCCCTCATTTTTCATAAATTTTCCGTCTTTTCAATCCACCTTCTTTATCACAGTTTCTAACTTTTTTTTTTTTTTTTTTTGAATTTCCACCCATCAGTCCCTTTAAATGTTTGCACAAGGTTTCCCTCCCTTTTTTTACGTCATAGCCACTTGGGCTATCCGGTGCCTCTTACCGCATGGGGTTTCAGCTCATCCCACACTTCCTCCCCCGTAGATGAGGGTCCAGGAGAAAAACCGGTCATTTTAGCCCAC
>JABUQX010045667.1:50000-90000 GCA_015478945.1 Trachelipus rathkii
TCTGTAACATTAACTGCTTAAGAATAGTACATTTAAGGTCAGTTATATGGAATAATATATTTATCTATCATATCCAAAGCTCATCCACATAATTAAGTATTATCGGACTACTATAATCATATATATAAAATTAGTTAATTATCACCATAACTTAATATAGCACCCTGGTAATAAAGTGTCATTCCAGTGAAACACCTCATTTTTAGATGCGATCGAGATGACGAGTATGTTACGTTATATCGAACCCTCAATGACTACAATCTACATACCTCAGAGTCTAGAGAAGGCATATTATCACGGTGAATTTAAAGCTTTCTTCGTTAGAGTCATGATGTAGGGAAATGCATAAAAGTTTTAAGTTAGTTTATCAGAAGAAATTGCTCAACTTTAATAACACACTATATAAAATGATGAACATAGATCTCTACATATTACATATAGAATTTTTCACATATTTTTTAATAATGTGGGAATTATAGTATAACATGTTTCATTAAATAGTACATTAACAGCGATTATACGTGTTAGGCCGAGTGTTGATGAAATGAGACGACAAATTAGTTATACTACCTTTTAACGTATTCTATGGTCTAGCACTGTATATTTCTCCAAAAGGCAGAAGCTCAGTTCTAAGTGGCTTTTGACATCTGAAAAACAGAAATAAATTTGCTATCCATTTCTCTGATCTTTCTTCTTAGAATGGACACTATAACTTTCGCTTATTATTACATCTATCTTGTTCTCATAACCATATGGATGGTATTGGATAGCTAGCACTAGCCACTACGGAGGAGAAGTAGTGATACACGACGGTAGTTTGTTGGGCCGGTGTACGTAAGATGCTATAAGTTGTTCTGGTACCTTCGTCAATATGGCCTTTATTATATGCGTATCAACACGTCTACTCGGGGCGAGCTAGCGAAGAGGGTGATGGAGATTCGGATTGCAAATGGAAATTTTTGTGTCACCGCACTTTTATATTACTCACAGAAGGATAGCACTTGATTTTCAACCGCGTCTCTGCACAAGTAGCCCTTAGAGGGATAACCAAAAAAAGAAAGAGGACTGCGTGATATTTCCTGAATAAGTGCTTAAAATAGTGATATATGACAAATTAATCAATTGTACATAAAAAACCTAATAGTTGTAATTTTATTTGTGTGTGAAACCGGTAAACGATACTGCTTTGCAGACACTTTATCATGCAAAAATGGATGTACTCACTCATATACTCGCACTACATGCTAATTCACTGATTTGGGACAATGACTTTTGGGAACTTGAGTATACAAGGTAAATGAAAAGCTAGGGCATTAAGGTTGTGGGTCTTTATCTGTTCCTCTCGGTATAATCATGTATGGGAGTTACTCAGGTTCCGCTATTGCATAATTCTAGATCTATAGCATTTCATAGGATGAGTACTTATTATTTAAATATGAAGGATATGTCACACTGCACTCTCTTTAGAGATGAGACTTTATTTAAAAGTCTTATCTTTTTTATTACCTTTCCTTCATTTCGGCTCGCTAGCGCGGTACGATTGTAGTTACCTCGTCTGTGACTGGGTGGGCCACACAAGAGTGGCTTGATATCTAGAATATTTATGTTATGTCAGTGGGTATTCAGGGACTGTAATGATGTAGGGGTTTTCCACTTTCTATCATTTATGGTTAATTTAAGCACAGACACTTAGTCCGAGAGAGGAACCAACCCAATTTGGATACTAGGCATAGAGAGATACACTACGAGGTCCTTACTTATATATATATATAATAGCATGTTTACTCATACAACAATCGTATTAATGACGTCGCAAGCTATTATTACCTTCTCAGTATATTTATTATCGCATATTGTACTCATAATGAATCTTCCCGCTATAAGGATCCCTCTCTTGGCCTCAACACCTGTGTTATTTATATTTTATACTACTTGTAGATTTCTTCGTCTAATCACTCCTCTCACTCATTATATCACGTATCCTCCAAACTCACAGATGACACGATACATTTATACTACATTAATTCACATTTTTATACTACTGTAAGTGCATAATCATTATGTTGGCCTATAGTCTGTGATTAAATATACTACCACATCTTTGAATAATTCAGCTTAAATATTAAGAATTACAGTTATTAAACTGAGCTCATATCTTAGGAACTATTAGTGTATGTTGAGTCCTAACTAGTTAGGATATTGGTGTGTATGATTATAGTGCGAGCATATAGTCACCTTAGCTCCTACTCTCAGTATTGACACTAGAGCACTGAGAAGTTCTCACAATCTGACGTTAGCTTCATTGAACCTATATAGCGACGTAAACGTTATAAAGGACTCATGCACTTCTAAACTATGGCATAAACACAGGTATATACCATAATCTTATACATGGATAAGTTAGCCTCCGCACTTGGCTTAAGTCTTCACTGTTAGTTAGATAAAATATGCTTAATACTACTATGTGTCAATTATAGAGTCATTATTACCTCAATATATTTTATTCATTAGCAGGCTCGGCTCACAACGCTCAGGCCATTACTTCGTACTAAATAACTAATCTCTACACAATATACACAGATATCGTTTAAGTTATACTACCTGGGTGAAATATAATTATAATATTATACTAGACTGATAAGAGGAACGAGGTGCTATTTCAGAATGGATTGAAAATTAAGATCACATTACATCCAGGATCTTAATTGTATCCATAACATGTAGTACGTACTAGTATACTCACATAGGCTATCCCGAAATATGAAACATAGCAATATGATTGTACACTACTTAAGTTGCTGCAAACTCGAGTAAAGAATATAGTGAGTATGACTTTTCTCATTAAAAAAATTATATTATCTCATTCTGAGACCGCATCCCAATTAAATAGTCAGGTAATGGAGGTTACATCTTAGAGTCACTAATCAATCGATTTTTGAAGCGATATCTATTAACTTTGAATTAGTGTTTACAGTGAGAATTACAAGATATTATAGTATTATATTTCATGATTGACTTATTGTTTTTGCACTCTAATTCTCATTATATGGTGAGAGAATTAAATATACTGCAATCTAATTCCACATAAATAGGAGGAAAGTCCATATTATGAATTTAGCTAAAAAAAATACGGGGTATGTTTTGAGAATATATAGGCAAAATATCTGAAGAATTACATAATTAGATTATATAATATTATATAGTTATCGGTCCATATATTAATTTTCGGGCGAACAACTCACACTGAATTAACACTCTCAATTATATTTTAGGTCTGCTCTACCTAGGTTTTCCTTCTTAAAAAAAATTTCTAAAAGTTACGGATCCGTAAGAATTATCATATATCTCTTTATTTTGTGTTGTAACCTAAAGATAGTTTTATTTATTATTATTTATTTTCATCCATCTCATGAAAATGTTTTCTGCATACTTCTGTAGTGATCTTTTCAGGTTGGAGCCGAATAGCGAGACATTATTCGGCGATATTCGGTATCGGCCGATACTTTTAGCCGAATATTCGGTATTCGGCTTTTTCACTATTTGCTTATCCTATATATATTTAGTATATAATATATCTGATATATGTATATATAATATATTTAATCTGGTTAAATTGTGGAAGATGTGCGGTAATATAGAGTATATATATATATAAATAAAAAACATAGCGATTTCTTTGGAACGAAATATCGATGTTATTTCGAAAATAGTAACTTTTACGCCAGTTTATTTATTCTGACCACTAATTAAATAATTTTTTTACTTTTTTTATATTAGGTTTAGCGAATTATTCAAGGATGTTTAAGGTAACCCGAAATTGACTTAATCAAGTTTCCGACAATGCATTTATAATTGAATAGTATATTTTGACTAATATCGCAGAAATGTGATTTCCTACTAACAATATATAATCTTTATCATAACCTTTCTAACCAGGCAGAGTTTTTTTCGGACCTAAACCCAAAGAATCAACTCGGTAGTATGGTGGGGCAATAACCCGCAATGTTCTCTTCTCTCACCTGTGTTTTACTTCAAAGACATTCGGGTCAGGACTAAGGTTTTTTGGAGTTGAACAGGAAGGCAAAGGAATCACCTATTCAGTTCCATATATTTATATATTATAATAATTATATATATTATTGTTATCCTTATGGTACCTAACACTCACCAATATAACTTCCCTGGATGTAAGTTTTTATATCCTTAATATGTTTAAGATTTTGGGGTTCGACTTTTATTCATTTGAATGATTGAGTTGAGTGAATCAGTTGACTGATTTCTCAACAGTCAAGGTAATAAATTACCCTTATTTAATAATATAATGCTATATAATATTATTATAGATATATAATATTATATATAATAATATTAATATTATATATTATATATGATTATTATATTATTATATTAATATATATAATATATATATATATTTGGTAATATAGTAATATCTAATCTTTTATAGTTTTCTTTCTATGGGCAATATAGAGATAGTTATATTAAATATATATATATATTATATTAAATATAGTATATTATATCATAATATAGTATAATATATATATGATATATATATATATAAATGTACTTATATTAATAATTATTAAATGAATTATATCTTTATAATATTAAGTATAATTATATATTAATATATTATAATGTATTATATATATATATATAATTATATAAATATATATATAAATATTATATATATATAGTAATAGTTATATATATATAAGTTATGAAATCTGTGTTGTACCATAACCAAAACCTTTATCATAATCGCATTAATGACATCTTAATAAAGTATATCCGTACAGTTAACCAACCGTAACCTTAGTAAAGTGGATTGTTCCTGCTAGTTTTGCTCGGTAAAACCTAGACACTTAACCTAAAGATAGTTTAAATAAAGGTTCAAGCTATTCGTTGTAAATAATAACTATCTAATGTTACCTAAAACTTAGAAATAGGGTGAATTATAGGGATCCTTGCCATAAGACTAATGAAAAGGTGGTACTTGTTGCTTAGTTGATATAATTAGATTGATTCATGTTTTAATAGATAGGTTACTAATCAGTCAGATCGATGGGCGACTATAATAGATACTTTTCCTTGCTATATCGAACAACTTCAAATACAATTGGCAGTACTAGGATTGCTCGATATGGAATGGGTTCAAGACTGAAGGTGCTTGGTGGTTTCAGATATGCGCTATTTAAAGGAAATGGGTAATATTAGCGTTGCCCATATATAAATGGTAACGGTCCGACCAGCTAATTGAGTCCAGGAGGGTAAGGATAGTAAATAGTGGGTCTTCCTTTTCTGTCCAACTCGTAAGCAAAAGATTAAACCAATTCTAATAATTGTTAGTGGGTGTCACATAGAAAGGTTGAAGGAATGTATCCTGCCAAGGTCACTATATATTAAATATAAGTGTTTTACTAACACTCTACCCATGTGGAAACTGGATTATTGTTATCGAGAATGGATGGTCGAGAATGGTTGTTAATTGTATTATAGGAAATTTGGATTGAAGTTTTGTGTAACCCAAGCCCGTTTGATTGGAGGGTAATAGTTCCTTAGGGAAGAGAAGATATGGAAGGAGAAAGCAGGAAAAACACAGTAAGAAAATAAACAAATAAGGGTGTAAGAAGGAGTAGCAATGTCACTCTGTTAGAAAAATTAATAGGGAGAATTAGTATTTAATTTACGTATAGAGTTAGTGGGAGGAAATTGTAGACATTATAACGCTAAATACAATAACTCGAAATGTTTTTGGCAGTAAAATGCTAAATACATTTTGATCCGAGAGCGCCATATGTGTTGTATTCACAGAAGAACTGAAAGCGGACCTAGTGAATATGGTCGTTATATAAACTATCATAAGATTGTGGCGGTGTTATGAGCTATTGGTAAGAATGGATGATAACTGCATCTAACAATCTCAACACAATATATTTGGGTCTCAGCAACCTGACTGGTACGAACAGCCCTAGAGATGGAATGAGGCGAGGAAGTCAGCATAAGAAAATTAAAATATGTATTTTTAAAGTTTTAGTTTTCGCGGATTATTTGCAAGCAGGCGTTATCAGATTATGTAATAATATATATAAATTAAAATAATAGTAGTCTATGGCATATAATTTAATATTAGAATATAATAATAATATATATGATATAGATTGTTGGGTAAGTGCTGTTACGGAAATGGAATCAAAAAAGGTATGTTGAACTGATAAATGATGAGATAGTTATGTATTTGTTATAAATAGTGAAGAATAAATAATGTAGATAGTTGAAAGTTGAATTGTTTTATATTAATTATAAGCTAATAATAGAGTGAGGGCAGTGTTATGTGTTATATGAGTATCTTCTTGTTTTATATACGTCAAGTTGTAAGTTAAAATAGAGATGGGTGATTAATGATAAAAGAATTAGAAGGTGAAGGTGCGTGGATGGTTATGCATGATGGAGAAATGGGAGAGAGTGGAATGTGCCTACTATTTATATATATTATGTAGCGTGATGTATATTTGTAAGTGGAGAGTGTAGGATAAGAATATCACTTCCGAAATCTTAGTTATAAATTATTTAGGGCAGTATATAATATAAAGAATTAAGGTGAATGACTGTGTGTTATGAGGGTATTTTAGATAATGGTTGGCAAGAAGGAAAATTAAGGAGATTTATGTGGGATGAGGTAAATTAGAGTGACAATAGATAAGAAGGAATAATGGGTTAGATAGTGTAGAATAAGATGATAAGTAATATATATGTGTAAATCTGCTCAAAGGTATATGAAATGTAAAATTATCCTAGTGTGAATAGAATGAAATTACAATGAGAAGGGTGAGAAGTTTTGATTATGATTGGCTTTGAATAGTTGTGGTAATAAGCGTTTATTAAGGAGGATATATGTATATCCTAATAGGGATATTTTGAGAGGAGAGTAAGTAATTAAGTACTCAATGTTTAGATTTAATTATTTCTGAATGAATAAACAAAAATATATGGGAAATAAGTTTGGTAAGTTTGGAAGAATAATATACAAAGGAGAAACTTACACTCGCATTTAAGAACCAATATATTATGAGGCTCATCAAGAAATAATTTAGTTTTATATGAGTGTTATAGGGAAGATTTCATTTAACATAAGTTGCGTGGTTGAAACCATCTGCGGATGCCACCTTGAGACAAAGAAGACAATACGAAAGACGTCTGCAGCCGTAGAGTCTAGCCTTGGGAAGAAGCGACCTCAGAATATTGAGAGGGTATTTGCATATGTAGAGGGAACCTATGCGATTTTCGATGAGTATATTTACAGTAAGTGAATCTGTGGACTCTAAATTAATTCTAATGACCTATTGAATGCCATAAACTGATAGAGAAATGAGGGAAGCAGAAGAAATAAATTGATTATATTTAGGAAGGCCATAACACGTTTTAATATTGAGGAGCTATTGGATATATAGCATGGGGATAAGGTGGGGTTAAACTCATATGGGATTTTCCCAAAGAAATCGTGAGGAAACTCCCTAATGGCCAAGGATCTGTTACGATATAGTGGGTTTGTATAGAATCAAAATAAATATCAGATAACCTTATTTTCAAACATATTCGGTTTTTTTTTTCGCAAAAACACCATTTTGTCCGGGAGTTTTTATATATTTGTAATTTAAATAAAACAAAAATGTTTTTTTTATTATCTGCTTTTTATAAATTAGAAATTAGAAAATTACCCGTGAGTCATTTTTTTTTATGTTTAATTTCTATCTTAAAATCTTTTTAACTAGGATATTAGTTTATTAAAATTAATAATTCTAATTCTATTAGAAAATGAAATAATAATACCTTTTTACTTTGGTATTATCAATTTTTAATTAATTATTCAATTTTCCCTATACCTAATTTAATAAATTGTTTAAAGGTTTTCACTATCCATAATATAATTTGGATTAATTAAAAGCCTATTGAAAACGATGGGATAAGTATATAGTATTCTTGACTATCCGAAACTAGTCGGCCCAGTGTCATATATACTATAAAATTTATAAACACATGTTTTGCTATTAGATATTGTAATAATTTTGTAATTATACTTCAGCTTATATATAATATTATAATTATTATTATATATAATTAATAAATATTAATATTATATATATATTGATCTTAATTAATTAATATATATAATATATATATATATTATATAATTATATATATATATATATAAATATAATATTATATAATTTATATAGACACTTGCTCTACAAGATCATATACTTTTTCCTTAAAGAGATAACTTACCACCGATGATAAAACTTAATAATTTTGCAGATGCTAACAAAGTAAAGGTTAGGTAATCCTGTTTTCATAATGCACGGGTCTTTTTTTTAGTGCTCCCGAAACGAAAAGAGGTAGGGTTACTGGTATCGAGTTATTTCCAAGTTAAATATCGATTTGAGGGTTAGGAAAATGAGGAGTTTATAGTTTCTTCGTTTACAGTAATAAAAAACATTGCTTAAATTCCTTATAATACTGTGATTTATCTTTAAAGAACGGCGAATTAAACCAAGATAAAGTTACTTTAAATTTTAGCTTAAAATTTGTTGTAGATAAGTAAGAAATAGTAATCTTATATTCATATTAAGTGCAAAGTATTAATTAAAGTTTTTGTTGTAGATATTTAAAGAAGTAGTGCGCTTTTCATTATTAATGCAGGGAATATGACAACATATTTATTAGCGGTTAAATTTAAAGAATAATTCAAAGACTATGCTACTGATATATAATAGAATGAATTAAGAACGGGTTTCCTATATGATAATAAAATATAGAGTTAGATGTGCGGAGAATTATCCGATGGAAGTGCTGTTTGAGAGAAAAGAGGATGAAAACCACCAGCAAAGGATAGAGGTTACGTACTCATGAAATATAAAGAAGTGAGACCGATTCTTATAGGTGGAAGTATGCCGTGAAATGAAGGAGTGAGAGGAGAGAGATAAAGTATTGAATTGTAGGGAATGACTCGCAAGTAATGAGGTTGAAGTGGTGAACAAGCTGAAAACTAAATAAATCTGGGAAGCAATTGTTACGTGCAAAGAAGTAGTGGGCCATTGTCTGCCATACACATCGCTCAGGTGGAATGTACGCCATGCGAACAGCGGCCGCTTCGGCTAGCACAGATGAGGTAAACAAAGGTATCGACTTGGTTGTTACACGCAGTGCTTAAAAGTTATAGGAGAGTAAAAGAGAGATAAATGCGAGTTAGGCTTAGGTCCAATTTTGAATAATACGTAACATATTAAAAATGTTACAAGAAAGTTTATGAGTAAATTTTAAATTAAAATTTGCAAGAAAAATTAATTAACATATAAATTTTAGTATTAAGGAGGACTATGGTGGAGAACATAGATGAAGACTAAATGTTACTTAAAAAAGAAATGTATAGGTAAAATGACAGCTGTTGTTGATTTAGTGCACGGGTTATAGTAGACCGTAGGGGTTGAATGAGCTTGGGGGATTACCCATTCCTACGCGAAGGGGATATAGAATGGTCCCCAAGCCATAATTATCTAGGAAAGTGGCTAGCACTCCCCGTCATTACGGTAAGCTCACAAAAGTTAAAAGTTCATATATGCAGAAGTGGTAAGTGGCCGAAGTGGATATTCCTTTGAGTCCACGATCGTGTATTATACCATGGAATAGAGGGAGGTACGAACTGGTGTTTATCTTAGCTAACTGAATGCATTTACAATCTTAAAATAACAAATTACGTACGGAAAATAATATCATACCGGTTTTTCATGTGGAAACGTAGAATGTCACTCTATCGGATGTATCTTGTAATTAAATTTATGAGCCACCAATTTCAAACAGTACCGAAATCTTGTGATATATATAGTATTAGTACCATTGAGATGTGTTGATGGGTTTTTGAATGGTATATATATAAAAGCAAGAAATGATAGAATATAATTATAGGTAATTTCGGTAGGAATCTATTGAAGGTTGGTTTAGCCCAAAGAAAAGAGGAATGGGTAGTAAAGGTGGGATTAAGTTTGAAAGAATGGTAATTAATGTATTTATATAGTTTAGTATGGAAAATTATAAACCTGGTGATGAATAAATGATCCAAGAAACGGATGGCAAGTTTCTGATTGTTTAAAAGAGAATAATCTTTGAAAGTTAAGATAGTTAATTTAAATAAGCGTATTAATGGAGGTAGTAAAAAGTAAAATCACGAAAAGAAATTTTGATTTAAGTGTGTCAAGTAGATAGTAGGCCTATACTTTAATTATATAAGGGTAAAGGAGATAAAGGTAGAAACTGTAGAAATTTATATAAATATATTGGTGTGAACCTATTAAATAGTAAATTATTAGCTGTTATTTTACGAGGCTACACTTAATTCATTGTTAGTGTTATGGCGTTCTGATAATTGATTAAAAAATATAAATTTGAGAGATTAATTCATGGGAGCGCTGCCGAAGTGACTGAGGACTGATTGGTCATTTCAAAAGTAAGTTATGTTGATGCGATTACTAAGGAGTTTGAAAATTACTCGGCTAAGAAGAGAAACCGGTGTGAAGGATGGTGTGGTCTATAAGAAAATAAGTCTCTCATAACATTGAACAATGAATAGAGATAAATGAAAGGGAAAAAGAAGCCAAAATATTAAATTTAGCCTCAATTTAGTATATTGTTTTAACTAGGATTACTGGGCAATACAGGTGAGGTATATCATATTAGAAGAGGGTTATATATAGGGAACAGCCATCTATGCACAGCTAACGAAGATATGTATGTGATAATATCAATTCGTTATAAAAGGCTAGTCATAGGTTGAGAAGTTTACCGCACGTGTACCTGTATTGTAAATGGTAAACTCAGCAGAAGAAACCTGAACGATAGTGAAGGCTGGATATAGGTGTAGCATCAAATTAGGGGGAGTAGGTTCAGAAGAAGTGGGAATGAGCGTAGTAGAAGATAGTTAAGTAGAAGCGAGGATGAAGGGCAAGAGGGAGATTGTGTTGTAATGATCTCCGTATGGAGGGTATGAGATATGTAGCAACGAAACGAGAGATGTATTGTAGGTGATAGAATGGATGAGAGGGGAGATGTATGAGTGAGCAGACGATATGATGTATGGGACGTGAAGAGAGAGAGAAGACAGGGAGTGAGACGAGGGTTATAGGGAGAAGAGAAGATGGAATAGGAGAAGTGAAGCGGAAGTTGGGAAATAGGAGTAGAGGCCGCTACCTAATTGTATGCGGATGGATTTGGATTTTGGATGAGATGTAGGGAGCGAACTGATTGGGAGAGAAGTTTGAAAGGAGAATAGAGGGTAGAACGGAAGAGGATTGTGGGACACGGTGTCGTAAAGGAAGGCGGTTTGGATAACCAGTAAGATACGGAAGTAAGTTATGT
This sequence comes from Trachelipus rathkii, assembly GCA_015478945.1. NCBI lineage: Eukaryota > Metazoa > Arthropoda > Malacostraca > Isopoda > Trachelipodidae > Trachelipus > Trachelipus rathkii. The sequence goes on from JABUQX010045667.1 coordinate 61,431, forward strand.
CTGCATCGAGTGAGGACAGTACCTCAGACCTGTGGATATAATAAGATATAGAATGGAATGCAGCAGCACTGACGACAAGTGTCTGAGATTTAAAATAATTTCAAAGGTATAGAACGCTATAGAGTATTAGGGCAGGAGTGCCAGGGAGAGGGTGGGCTGGGTAGCGAATAGATCCGTACTAGGTGAGCTAGATTAGGGACTCAGTGCTTAGAAACGAAAGTGTAGGCACGGTACTATACAGTGAACGAGCTATGTATGTATACCCAGAGACCACCCGACACAGGCAGGAGAAAAAGCAAAAAGAACGAAAAAGGGAGAAAACAAATGTTATGAAATTACAAAGAAAATTACACGAAGAGACCAATAATGGTGTACTGGACAAAAAACATCAAACACAAAAAAAAAAAAAAGGAAAGTAGGACATTAAGGAAACATAAAAAAAGTAATAAAATAAGAATAGTACTCAGACAAGAAGATATTATAAGGAAGAGAAATAAACTTTGATGTTAAAGAAGGAGAGACATCGTAAATAGAGGAAAGTGAAAAACAAAATAGATATGAGAGAGATGAATGATGGAGATATGGGAAGATGAGGCATAAAGAAAACGAGAAGAAAATAAATAAAAACAATCAACTGATTGAGAGGTTATATAGGGATCATGAGGTGGGGTATATAGATGATCGGAGACCTTTATTGGAGAGCGGAATAGATAATAGGATGGCGAGAGTGTAGATTGGAACCACGAGCAGCAAGAGATTAGAGAACGGGGAGGATCGAAAGAAAGAAAGATGGATTGAGTCAGTGAAACGGGAATGTCTGAAGGACAGAGGAATAGTGGAGTTTGATGGGGACAGAAGAGCAGAGAATACAGGATGGGCAATGAATAAGATGAAGGAAGAGTGTTGAACAAATTCAGGAAGTGACAAAGCAAAACTGAGTGAAGGGCCACAACCTGGCCACGGGATAAACACTTACGAATGCGATTTACCAATAGTGAGGGTCTTCGCAGTCCCGTGAAAGTTTATGAGGGTAGGATTTTCTGAGCACTGTGAGACGAGTGCCTTACTAAAGGAGGAGTGAAAATGAGAGGTAACAAAGAGGTGGGGGGAATGGGTAAGGCTAGGACTTTCTTTTCGAGTAGTGTTTGTCATATTCTTCTAACTGCGTATTTCTTTTCCGGATGCTATCGCACTTAGCGGCACGGCTTCACCACCAGTCTTGGGGAGAAAAGGTAGATGAAGAAATATAATAATATAAATATAAATATTATATATATTATAGGATATATAATAGTAAATATATTTACGCTTTCATATATATGTATATATATATATATTATATTATAATGTTAATATATATAATAATGTATGAATACTCGTTATGATGAATATTATGTGAGATACGAGAATATAGAGATGGAGCTAATCGGAGATAATCTTATAGAAATAATAATATATAATGGAATAATAAGCAAAATAGATAAATCAATAATAAATAAATAAATCCAATGATTCTATCTGAAATTATGAATTAAATATCGCCGATCGAGGATAACATGTAGGGAAATGTAAGTACACTTGTGAGGAGCAAAGAGCCACTGCCCATAGAGGGCACAAAATAAGAAGACACTTTACTACAGGTAAATAAAAAGTCATAGCTTTGATATATTGGCATACCTGTCATGTGTTGTAAGCGAATATTGTATGTAACGTGGGGTATTAGGATTTTAATGGGCGCATAAAAAAACCCTGTAAAAGGACTTGATATATATGAAAAAAAAGTAATTTTAATTTTGGCTTTGGAGTTTTATTTGAAAGAGACCGTGTATTTTTTTTATTAAGAACGGTTTTTTTTTAATATCCCAACCCTAGGCTGTTAGTTGGATATATAAGTGTTGGTAGTACCCCAGCTTCTGATGGAATCAAAAGAATTTATGATGATAGTGAGGCGTGTGTAATGAAATAATGGTGTCAAAAAGTTGTTTGGTTTAGTATTAAATACAGCAACACGGAGTGAGGCAGGGTTGTAGTTATGTATATACATATGGTATTATTATTGATATATATGGATGGGGTTATGAAGAATTGAAGGTGGGGTGTCAGGAATGGTGTTAGAATGATGGAGAGTGGAATGAGTGGAGGGTGCAAAATACCTTATTAATATGCGCGTATAGATTTGGTTATTATGTGTGCGGGAATTTGAAGAGATTTGAGAGGATTGTAGAGAGATTTGGCAGGGTGTGTAAAAAGGAGAGAGAGGTAATTGAGTAGTAGTGAGATTAAGAAGAATATGAGATATAGAATAGAAGTGAGGATCAATAAGATGATAGAGATTATAGATATGATGAGTAGGTCAGACATAGGAAAAATGATACATAGAGTAATTAATATATTAGGGTAATAAAGTTGTGAATGGCAGGAAAGGTGGCTGGTGCAATAAAACTTTGATGGATCGCAATGTATAAGGGACTAAGTCTTTAGAGTGCTAGGGTCTTACATGCACGGTCACTTATGTATACCAACGCTAGTGGAATATATTTAATAGCTCCAGATAGAGACTAATGGTCTGGATATATGGACTAGATGATTAATATATAGAGAAGAGACAAAAAGATAATAGATAATCAAAATGTGATATAGATAGGCATATTAAAGGAAGAGATGCATAGAGATAAGTAGAAAAAAAGAAGATTAGAATCAAATGAGGAATGAACGTATTAGAGAGTTGTGTGGAATAAAGAAAGAATAGGTAAACAAGAGAATAAATGGAAATATGGTTGAGATGGGTTTGGTCATGTGGAAGGATGATTGATAGTACGGTTATTTAGGGTGTACATAGTGGACGAGATAGTGTTGAGACCAACGAGACCCCAACAAATAAATAAGGAACATAATAAAATATAAGAAAACAATAATAAAAAAAACAAAAAAAAAGACACCAACGCTGGATTGAGTCAGTACACGAATGTCTGAAGGAAAGAATGAGTGAATGTATTTTGGCAGAGGCGAGAATAAAGGTGCATAATAGGAGAGAATAGCGGGGTATTCAGATGAGGCGGGTTGGTTGTGAGCCAAAATAGAGCGGGAATGAACTTACACTAGAGATATAAATAACACAAATAGATATAGAAGAAAGGTTAAGATACGAGCAGATACAAGAATAGAAGAATAATAAAAGGAGAATAAAAAAAGAAGAATCTTCTGACTGCGATTGTAGTCCTTATTAATTAATGGGTAAACAGAAGGGAGGAGAAGAAAGATGAGGGGGTAAGGCATGGGCTTTCTTTTCGACTTTATCATATTCATCTACTGCTTAAAATATAATATATATAGATGCATTCCTTACGATCACCTTAACAACCACACTCAGTCTGTGGGGAGAAAAAAGGTAGGTGAGAATTTATATATATTATATGTATTATATATGAATATATATATTAAATATATATATATATAATATATATATATAATATTATATAATTAATATAAATATATATTATATATTATAATATATTAATATTATATAAATCTAATATATATTATAATAAATATAAATATGAATAATAATATCAGATCATGTAAAATGTAAAGAATTATATGCCCTAAGAGCACAAGATATAAACTTTTAACTAAGGTACTTAAAATCTACTTTATATATATTAAATTTGCATACCTGTTTTAACATATTGTATTATTTACTGTATTTTATGCTAAATACCACCCTAAAAAAGACTTGATATATAATGAAATAAGTAATTTAAAAAAAAAAAAAAAAGCATGCTAAAATTTGTTCTTTTGTATTGTTTTTTAAAAAAACGAGACATATTTTTTTTTAATCCCAACCCTATATATATAGTTTATATATATATATATATATTTATCACTATAATATATATATATATACTTAATATATATATATATATACTATAATATATTAATATATATATATTATATAATATTATAATAATCATATATATATATATATCCTATATAATAATATATAATAAGTATATACCATTGTAAAAGTGGCTAAAATTGCACAATTTTTGCTGCACGACTAACTGAATCAACTTTTTTTTGTTTACTACTTGAAATTTTCAAACTAATGTTAGGCCAAAATAATATTCTAAGTTTAGTAGATTTAGGGCGATACCTGAGATATGGGTTGGTCTTCTGTTGTTGTTGTTTTATTTTTCTATTTTTTTTTTTTTTTTTTTTTTTTTTTTTTTTTTTTGTTTTTTTAACATGGGGGGGGGAAGGGGGTTTGGGGTAATTTTAGAACAGAGCTTTTTTTTGAATGTTATATTTTTATTTTTTAGGTTTCGCATATTTTTTTATTTTATAAATGGCTTATTTGAGCATAACATATGTATTATGTACAATGGGACGAAAGAAACTTGTTACATTTAGAGGGGCACAGTACAAAAACATCAATCAATACTACTGTCAAATTTTGGGTTTTCGCTTCCGCTTATCTTTTGAAATAAATTATTCAAATTCTCAAATTATTGTGATTCAATAAGGTAATTATTTCTTTAGTCTAGTAGTTTACATACCTGAATTATTTGCAGTTCCCTTTGATTTTTTTTTTTTTTTTAAGCATTGGTGGTTTTGGTATTGGTATTATATTGTTGTTTCAGCATCAACAGGCAAATTAGTGGGTATTGAGAAAGTTGGACAGCATCTGTAGAAATATCTTTTTATGAACTGTAGATGTTCTTGGGTATTTCTGCTTGTAATCCTCAATCATATTTCCCCAGGTGAGTTTTAGAGGATTGAAGAAACTTACATCAAAACTATTTCATAACTATTTTATATTTTATGTCTGTAGATAGAAAAGAAATATGTACCGTCGTAGCGGGTAGTTGATTTAGTTAACATAATAATAAATGAAACTGATATCTATATTCTTATTATTGTTGCTAAAAACTCATAGTAATTAATAATGTAAAATATATTTAATGTCAAGCCAGTCGCAGGCTTTCCAAATTAACGCATTTAAATTGTTTTTGAAAATAATAAAATAGAATACAAAGTTCTAATAAATCCAGTAGGAAGAGAAATATTAAGAAATATATAAAACAAGAAGGGATTTAAATAAAGAAGAAAGAAAATATACTTTGGAAGTATAAAAACAATTCAAGAAGTCATTTAGGTTGCGCAACCAAGAAGAAAGAGAAAAGTAAAACCAGAAGGAAATAGAAAGGAAACCAATTATAAAGAATAACAAGAAAATATAAGATCATCATCATCATCATCATTCATTGAAGTGATTCATCTCATCATCATCCAGCAACGTAATATAAGAGAAAAAGAAGATCACAATTAATATCGATATCATCTTGAGGTAAGTTACCATCAATTACACAGTGCGCAACTCTGCTTGTCGGGCCATCGTACAAACAGGATGATATCCAGCAAAGAGAGATGCCCTACCTTTTCAGGAAAAGAAGACGAATACAGAAACTTCAGAGAACGAGTGGAGGATTGGTTGATAGTGGAGGAAAAAGTAAAATATCCTGGTTTGGAAATAGTTAGGAACTGAAAGATAAAGCCCAACGAAGATAATGTATAGATTTAAGAAGAGAAGAGTTTAAAGAAGGATAAAGAGGGGAAGAAGGAAATATTTAATAATAAAAACCCTTTTTTATTTATAATAATAGAGTAACGATAATTTTTGCTGAATAAATTACAATATGAATAAAAACAAGATAAAATTTGCCTTATTAAAAAATAAATTGAAAAATACTAACGAGACGAAATATCTTGGATTTATTACAAATAGGTATTCTGAACTTGAAAATGAAAGGAAGTCAATTACTTATTCTAGTAGGACAAGCAAAAATAATGATAATTCAAATGACCAGTATAAGGTATATAAGGAATCGGTGTAAAAAAAGTACCTGAGACTGCAAGAGAAAGAATAATAATAATTAATCAGATAAATATTAAAAAATGTTAGTCTGAATCGACGCAAACGTGGGAAAAATTGCAAAGGAAAAAGAGATAGAAGAGAAATAAAGAATAGATTGAGTTAGGAGAAATTGGAAAAGGAGAGCAAGGAGAATAGAGAATCCGGTTAACAAAGAAATATGGAACTAAATTAACTAAAATGATTTAATTGAGGTTATGCGCAGAAAGGCAAAAGAAAACACACTAATGTGATGTAAGTTCAATTCCCTTTAATTAAGCTTACGATCAAACTAGCATCCTTTCTTCGAAGACTGAATATCAGAAAATATCAATAGAAATTGAATGTCTAAAAAAAAAATAATAAAAAAAAAAGTATATGGCATTACCTTTCGCAATCAAGATTAAAGTGACTATTACGAGAGTAGTACATTAGATTGTCCACCCAGATACAGTAAGAGTCAGATATATATAATAGGAATAGAATACATCTCAGATACAGACTACAAGAGGTAATCAAAGAGAGAGATAAGAATCATTACGTCGGCTATGTGAAATTACTATGTATGATAAATAAACTAGAAAATGTATTGGAGGAATACTGAGCTAAGAATTTGATTTTAATTATACCAACTAGTCCGCGCCATACTATAGATCTCTTAGGTGGAGATAAGTTGCAAAGATCCACATAGTGTGTCGGAAGGGAAATTGTTCTTTAACATATAGTGGAAGAGAATTATTGCAAACAAGCATTTGATTTTCAGCATGCTTAAATCATCTGAAGCCAAAATATATGAAAACATGAAGATGTACAAACTATAGAAAAGATCACACCACTGTTTCAATTTTGTGATTGTATTAAACAGTATACTAGTACACCAGAGCGGATCGGTGAAAAGTGTAGTACTATAGAAACAAAAATGTGGGGCCTTAACTGCGTGGAAGATACCATAAATAATAACTACATATGGTGAGAAATCTAGACACCTCATTATTAATTATTTTATTATATGAGTGCCTAAATAATAATCTATTAATTATTAGAAATACCTATTATTATTATTATTATAATAATTCAATTAAATTAAGATATATTATGGCAAATAACGTTCTATTATTATTATATTAGGTATTATTCAATTTAGGTAAAGGTAATATATTTTGGAGATTAAATATTATATGATTAAGACTCTAGGTTATATTCGACACTTTTCGATGAATAATGTTGTGAGAATAGACTCTGGAAGTTTAGCTAGATTTATATTAGTAAAAAAAACCGATAGTATAGAACGCCGGTACATAATATTGCAACGGTGGATACTCTATTAATGTAAAGAGTAGGGGAAGGAATCGCAGATCATATATAGACAGAAAATCTAATTGTTAAGAATATGAGAATTCAAAACAAGCTCGTTTGTGCTAAGTTCATATATTTTTCTCTCGCTCGCGCCAAATCTTTCGCGCTCTCTCTCGCTAGTAGATCATTAACCTCATGTGGGCACACATATTAAGTATGATGGCCTCTTGCGATAATTATATACTAGTAGAGTTCGCTAGGTATAAAACATCTTAATCCAACTGAATTTACCGCGGACATCACACATCTTAGCACCGCAAATCAGTAATTAGAATATAAACTGCATTTTATCAGATGGGTATTCAAATTCGGCCATTCTCTCATGTTTCGGGGAAACCCTTCCCATTTCTGATTTCATCGAGAAAATCATCCACCTTGTCAGTCGTCATCACGTTTTCTTCTTTCCTAATTGGGCAATTCCAATTTAGACATACTGAGCGGCTTTTTGTTTATACACTCTTTGCATCGGCCAGGTATCCAAAGAAAGAAACTAGCTAGAATGTCACTATGGGCCGGAGACAGATCCTGATAAGTAGAACGTATAGTCTTGAGTATAAGACTTGAACAGACAAAGAAATAAAAGCAATTACAATATTCAAGTGTTTCTACGGTTTTACATAACATATACTACATAAACATATACAATGATGTCAACATTATTGTAACACGAATGTTATTTCGTATGGCAAAATCAAGAAACACATAACATAACTGAGGAAGATACCTCACAGCCTAGAGGCCCCACCAATGGGTAATTTCCAGCACTGGCCAGCGTTCCGAAATATAGCCTCCTGAACTTGGGCAAAACCCGGCACGCTATTAGAGTGTGTTGTAAAGCGTTCAAGAGGATCAGACCGCACTTAGATTCTCAGGCGACTACATATGATTATAGCACTATCCGATTCATTGATTCCTCTTCTAAGAGTTGTATTTGCGGTTTTGGCTATTGGTAATATCTTATGGTCCCTCTTAACTCTATAACAGATCTTATTGCTTACTTAGGCTCAGCACCCAGGCCCATTGCGGAGAGATTGGCGTAAGACGGATAGCCAGAGCAATAGGCCACCCAGTGGGTCAGGAGCTTCAAGGGCCAGATGGACAACGCATTTTATGGGGGGAAATGGTGTCTGTACCATCCCGGAGCTGATTATAGACATCGCTCAGCAGCTCTAAGATATTGGGATGAGTTGATTATAATCAGGAAACATAGTTGTGATTTGTGAATATATTCACAAATAATTATATGTGAAAAGAGAGGGTAACGAAAAATTGGAGCTTTATGAAGATGCGAGCGGATTTGGCATGGGTGCAGGATTGTGCCAAGAACATGTACTCGTGCCTCAAGGCACTGATGAAGTGCGCCTTGAGGCCAGGTAATGGAAACATGTGAAAAAATGGTGGGATTGTGAACCATTATGTATCGGAGATCCGCTACTGACGTAATTGGAAGAGATGGTATATACTATCAAGAGAAGTGAGTTGGCTATTATAATATTAAAATAGAATTGGGCATATAGTATTCACAGTAATCGATGATGTGGTTCACACAAATATGATAGTTAAGCGGAAGTGAGTTTAGTGTGAGAGTGAAGATGGATTATCACCTAATCATAGTTTTTGGAAAACAATTATACAACCCAGACGATACGCCCTCAAGAGAGTAAAGAATACGAACAACTGATAGGTAATTATAAAACATAAACCTCGAGTATGATATTTTGAGTGAACTTGGGCAGTAAGATTAAGGAGACTGGCCAGCATCTTATTAGGGAGAATATCCCTTAACATATGGCAGAAGAGCTAACCCTTAGAAATGGTGGCCTCGACTATAAACTACATGTAACAGACAGGAGGCTGATAAGAGTAGTATTGACATAATTTAAAACCTATACTAAAGCCGGTTGTATAACACACAAAAAACGTCCCAAATACGTTTTATACGGGGGGCTTTAAACATTCTTTGGAAAACGAATGACAAACGATTATAGAGGTTCAGTTAAAGAAAACTCAGACAGCAATATAGTGTTAGTGTCCTTTGCAAGACCTCAAAACGCGATCCCGCAATCAAACAGATACTGACATATAGAAAATGTTAGAGAGAGCGTCCTGGCAAAGAGAGCTTCCAGTAACCCGAGGGTATAGAACGTATTGGTAACCGAAAGGAGCATGGTGGTATTCGGGATAGAAAAATTCCTTGCGGCAGGAGCTCGACCCCTAAGAACCAGTGAAAGCATAGTCAGCCGAAGTTGATATTGGCATTTAACCGTAAAGAAGATAAGCACACAGTTTCAGAAGCCTGTCCACAAGAGAACCTATACCTGGAATAACAGTGAAGGGAATAAGCAAAGAAAAATCAAAGAGAAGAATCGCACCCAGGTGAACTCACATTGTACTGAACAGTCAGGAACCACATAATACGTTGCTCTTCCGACCTTTGGAAAACACCAAGCTTCATCACTTTGTTAGCAAGGCGATTAAAGAGTGGAAAAGTATAGGAACGATGAACGCATACGGCTAAGGGATGACGTGTATAACCGAAGAAGGATCTAAGAGGCCCGGATAAAAGCCGCGGCAAGTTAGATAACCCAGACAGTCCTGAAATCAGAAGTTAAGAAGAAGATGAGAACCAAGGAGAGGAAGAACAAAAACTACCCGATGGTGAAGATTGGGGGAATCCTTATGAGATAGTGGACAATAGAACACAACGGAAAATTCAAGATTATTGTAATATAAAGTAGCATTACCAGTGCCTGGACACATAATATGCGCATACTTAGCTACCGATGAATACAGTAGGGTGTTCTAGGCTATAGTATGGGTTGAAAAGAACGCATTGAAGACATATCAGATATATAATTTAGTTGCAATAGTGAAAAGACGCATGATAAATAAATAGAGATAAGCAAATTGTGAGAAACAGTTTGTATACACAAGGATTTTAAAAACATATCACAATAAGATAACGCTGAATTTCCTGGGAGATAACAGTAAAATACTCAGTTGAAGTTAAGTGAAGGAAGAATTGTTTCCGATAAAAAACAGTGAGGAGATACATAGAAGCAAAAATGGATGACATTTGTATACTTAGTCAAGCTCGAAGCATAATGAGCAAATGGAGGTCGCTCTGCGAGTATCGTTGTTATATCACACTTGAAGGCCGAATATAAAAAAGCCTTTCACGCTTACCTGACTCGTGATTCAGTCCATAACAGGAAAAGAAAGTCGGTCCTAATATAATATCAGAAAATATTAGGAAGAAAAATAAATGCTCAAAAGCCGTCTTTATTTTTGCTCGTAATTATATATATATGAGTTTCCGGAGGAGAACAAGTAGGTATATGTTAAACAATGTTAATTCAACCAACATTTGTAGCGTCAAACTGAATCTTAATAATAAATAATGTTGTCTTGACTTGTAATTCAGTATAAAAATTGGAATAGAGAAATGCAAAATCATTAAGTATTAATAAAACAGGCTTATCTATATTATACAATAAGATAATGAGGCTGGGCGGAGGAAGAGGTAAAATGTGTAATTATTAAAAAACCACTCAAAGAGAGGCACACAAACTCAATAACTCACTATCACACTTATAATATATATGAGATAGTTGAAGATAACTGATGTATCATGTGATTTGATAATAAAGACGCCTAGTACAAGAATATGGTCGTATAGTAAATCATATGGAACATATATATAAAATATAACACTATGGATAGAACACAAGAGTTAAGTATTTGGCTAATAAACCCACTATATGTTGTATTTGGATCAGGAAAAGTGCGACTAAAGACGTGTGTGTGCGGAAACACAATAAGTATTGAGCGCTACACACATATTGACATTCATGTAAGAACATGGTCTGTGACGATATATTTAAGTTTTGGGTTTTACAATAGGATATAGGTTACCATATTCGATGTATCTTTTGGAATAATGAAAATTGAATTCAGCTTACAGGAATATGACTTGAATAGACTAAAACAATTGAGAAATATGGAGAACTGATAATGCGTTGAAACCTCACAAGAGTAAGGGAGTAGTAGAAAAGTGTAAAATATTTCTAGTTATATTAGGGTCAATATTACTGTTATGTACCATTTGATTAGGGAAATTGAACTACCACGCGATGGGAGAGATTTTTTATATTTAATCCACATTCGGAGAAGTCTTTTAATATTTATTTCACTTATATGTGAAAGATGGAGAAATTAAGTCAAGTACCAGATAACTTATAGATAAAATTTGGAAGAGATGGAGTAATATATTAGACATATAATTCAAGAAGATTAAAATAAACCTCTAGGAATAATACATACAATATCATGAATTTTGGAGATAGAGTATCATAATTTTAATATTCATGGACTTAGATACCGCAAATCATAATCTCTTTAAGTACATCTACCCAAATGAAAATATCTTAACATGTATAAGATCTATGATTATTGATAAATGTATAAATTTGGGACTGTTATTTTTGTATATTTGAATAGAAGTTGGAAGTATAATCTAAAATCAGTGATGAGAATATTTTATGTTATAAAAATTAATGTTTATATAATAAATAAAATTTGTATTCTGTAAAAATAAGGTAAAATAAGGTAAAAAACAGAAAAATTTAATAACTGACATTACTTTTCCGACTTTCGTTATCCGTCGGACTAAATGAATAATTTATGAAATATATAAAAATGAAAGAAATTATTATTCTTGCAGTTTTGGTAAATCTTCACTTTAAATATTATGTAATAGATAATAGATAGATATAATAAGGGAACACAATTACATACATAAATTTGAGTTGTAAGCAATATAATATAATAAAGTAATATTAAGTTTTAATAATAATAAGTATAGATATAAAGACAGCAAAAAAATGGGAATAAGTATACTATATGTAGTTGAGTAATATTAAATATAGATGTAGAATAATTAGAATGAGATTAGAGTGGACAAATAATACTCCATTCACTTAGAAAAGCGGAAGCATTGGTTAGGTGAATAAGCTTGCAGAATGCCTAAGGAAATAACAATATTTTCTTGTATAAAAGCTTTAATAGAAAGTTTAAATTAATAATTTGAATAGAAAAATCAATTATATTTGTATAGAATATATAAAAAACAGAATATGTACTACCAGCCTTATTAGAATATAGAGTGAGAGTACAATCTATACAATTACATATACTAATTTAATAATCGTGAGAATCACATAGAATATTTTAATTAATAAAACATAAAAAAGAAACCTTAATTAAAATTAGATAATATGATGAGCATATATCTAAAGGTATAACTTCAAATAGTCTAGGCAATTGCGACCCAACCATAGATAAATAGAATTAAAAATAATTTAAACTAAATATTGAGAAAATAATTAATAATAATAATAAATTAAAAATAAAACTAAAAATAATAATAACGAAAAATTATTTTTCATTTATTTACTATTAATATTATTTGGAATTTACTTAGCATACAGTTTAGTATTCGTATTATCTAGTATTTATTAGTATAATTTAATATTTATTTATATAATTATTTTAGTATAAGTCAATTAAATTAAAACATATAATTTATTTAATTAATATATTAAAAAATTGAAAGTTAAAATTATTTGTACTTAAATTATTTTTTATTTTTATTCATCTATTTAATTAATTTTTTTAGTTTGCAAATGTATATTTTTATTAATTTATTAATATAATATACTTAATTTTTTAATTTGCTCTTTTTAACTTTTATTTAATTTTTAATTTTTTGTTCAGATTATTTTTTTTGGTAATACGTCTTTGTTTTTTTATTTATATTTTTTATTGTCTTTACTTTTGAAAGTTTAAAAAAAAATTTTTTTTGTCCTATTTCTATATTCCGTAATTTTTTTTTAATTCAACGTTTCGGCACTATTTTTTATCTCCTTTTGCTAAAAGTTTTTTTTATTCAATCGATCTTTTTTTACATTCGTAATTAAATTATATTTAATGAATTAATAAATTAATCAATTATAATTATTATAATAATTATAATTATTATAATTCTCTATTTTCCTCCTAGATATCTCATTCTGCCCTTTTTGTGAATATCTGCTTCAATGCTGCTGAAATGAACTTTATTGATGCATTGAATATATTTATCAGTTCCTTTATTCTCTACCTCAGCATTTCGTTGTTTATTATTGAAACAGTGATGGAAATCGAATCTCATTTTATGATAATATACGTAAGTCTTAAAAAGAGCATATTTTTCTGGAAATTTATTATTAGTTTTTGTTAAGATATTAAGACTCCATTTGGAAAAATACACGTACATAGATACCACAAACTGGCATATATATATATATATGATATATATATTATATAATATTAATATATATATATATATATATATATTATATATATATTACTATATATTTCTTAATATATAAAATATAATATATATAATCTATTATATATTATATATATATATACAGTATATATAAATATCATAAAATATTATATAATAATATAACCATTATATAATACATATAGTATACGAATAATACATATATTTTTTATTACTTATATTATTTATATTTATATTAGATTATTATATATATATATATATATATATATATTATTTTATTTATTATTTATTTATTTAATTTTTTATTCTTATTTATTTTTCTTATTTTTTTATTTATTTTTATTTATTTATTTAATTTTTATCTATTTATTTTTCTTATTTTTTATTTATTTTATTTATTTATTTATTATTTTTTAACATTTTTTATTTTATTTTATTTTTTTATTTATTTATTTTTTATTTATTTTTTTATTTTATTTATTATATTTTTAATTTGTTTTTTATTTATTTATATTTTTTTTATACACCTATGTTAGTTTTTTAATTTGTAATAATAAAAATTTGTTTTTTTCCACTACAAATTCGAAGGGAAGTGATTTTTTTTTTTCAAAAGCTTTTTGAAATATTTATGTTAAAAATATTTATATTAATTTAAGGAGGTAGGGTTCGATTCCTCTAAAAGGATCCTAGGTAGCAACTACCTAGAACGGGTCCCCTCCTAGAATAGGGCCATGCCCATGAGGTGCGAAGTTTTAATTTATATATTTTTATTTTTTTATATTTCATTTTTTATGGTTTTATTATTTTAGAATTTATTTTTAATTTTTATACTTTTTTTTTTTTTTTTTTTTTCATTATTTTATTTACAAATTTTTTTTTTTTTTTTCATTTATAAATTTATTTTTTGTATTTTTCGCATTTTTTATTTTTCTTTATTTTAAATTATAATTTTGTTTTAATTATTATTATTTTTTCATATTTTTATTCATTTTTTTATTTCATTTTTATGTAGTTATTTTTATTTATTTTATTTCTAAATTAGTTTTTATATTTGTATATTATACTATATATATATATTAAGTTTAATATAATAATAAACTTATAATACATATTATATTTATATATATGATATGTATTATATATATATACAATATATATAAGCATATATACTTATATAATATATTATATATATATAATATATATATAATATATATATATTATAATATATATATATATATATATATTTTTTTTTTTATAGGAAGGAACTGTGACGCTAATGTTAATGGGAGGAATATTTATTCTATCATATTTGGCGCAAAGCATTGCAAAAGAGTTTGGTGTGTCAAATATATGCCCAAAATCAATAGTTTCAGTCGATAATTTGCTGTCAAATAGTCAACACTTTTATAATAACTATAAGTGTTATATGGGAATGTGGTACATACTCTTTGGGCAATTTTTCTTATTTGTACTCGAGGTTTACTCAGGGATGAAAAAATTTGGAATTAAAACTTCAAGTGAGTTCCAAAAATATAACTGCTGCCCTACGCTGCAGAGTCCATTGCCTGGATGTTTTAAAGGAGTTTTTCAGTTAAAAAGGTGGAAGTTTGAACGCTTAAAAAATCTCATTGATAAATATTCCAAGTGTTAATTCAGTTACCTTGATACTATAATAACCTTAGTGTCTCACGTTTCATATTTTAGAATAGATGTTTGTTCTATATTACAAAACTAAAGATAATTTAATCGTAAACCATGTATTTGCCTTTTTTTGCAAATTAGATACAATGATATATTCTATTATGAGAAAAATGTTCCAATTTTATGGTTTATCGTGCTTGCAATTTTGTATTGATTTTTTTTTTTTTTTGTGGCAGTTTAGTTATAATTTTATGAAGTTTGTTTAATTATAAAATGATTCGTTGTAATAAAATAAAAAAAAATATTCTCTTCTTAAACTATATATATTTTTCCTTTTCAAAGGTGAATTAGAGACTCGCAAGAGTGGGTCTGGTGTCTTTGAGGGTATTGACTGGCCATATGGGTAGGTCGCGTTCTCAGCATATGAAATAAATTGTGCCAAGTAGAGAAAACGTTGCAGAAAACTGTTAAATACCCTTGATATGGGAGATATCTTCTCGTGAAAATGGAGCAATTCCTGTTTTATAAGTTTCTAAAAATTGATTACTGATTAGTAATTTATTTACATTTGACGGTTTTTGAAGATTAATCAATAAATAATAGTTAAAGAAAAGCCTTAAAAGAACTTTGCAAAAATTTTACAAAGTATTGTAAGTTGCCTATTACTAATTGTTTTATTTCAATTTCCTCAGCCACGAACGATAACTGAAACTAGGTATTCAATAGTGCTAAGAAATATTAGTACAAACAACTAAATGGTAAACATGAAAAAGAATCCTGCTTTTGAATTAGCTTTCTCGAGATTCTTCGTTTAAAAATGTAAAATATCCACTTTGTAGCTTCGCTTTACTTTAAAAAGATCACATTTTTGAATGTCAATAGGTAATATCATTCTATAACAAGATGAAGTGTGCTTGGAAAACTTGGATTTTAATTTTTGCAATGTTTTTAACTTGATATGAGCCTAGATTTTTTTCGTTTTTACTTTAACGTTAATATAAATTTAGCATATTTAATAGTAACGTTTAGTGAAATAATGATTAAGTTTTTAAAATTTTTTGAAATGTAATATCTTAACGATCTTTCATGGAATATTGAAAAAAAAACTTTGCACTATACATTTACGAGTTATAAAAATCCGAAAAATTGAGATTTAACGAAAATCATATATATATATATATATATATATATATATATATATATATATATATTTTATATATATATATATATATATATAATTATATATATATATATATATATATATATAATATATATATATATATATATATATATTATTATATATATATATTATTTAATTTAATAAAAGTTCAACACCTCACGAGCACCGCCCTATTCTTGGAGGAGAACTTCTCTAGGTAATTTCTACCTAGGAATCGAACCCGCGGAATTGCCATGCGATCTCTGTCGCTCTACCGATTGAGCCACAGTAGCGGGAAAATATATATATATACTATATATATATATATATATTATTATATATTATATATATATATATCTATATATATATATATATATATATATATATATAATATATATATATATATATATATATATAATATAATATATATATATATATATATATATATATATATATATATATATATATATATTCCTCCTATCCACAGGTTGGGGGTGAGGTGCGTAGCATCCACCGGGACGAAAGTAGAACAACATAACGCAAGTCGAAAAGAAAACTCCCCCCCCCCTTTTATTTACTGTCCCTTTATACCCCCATCGAGAATCATCGCAATCAAACAAATCCAACCGGGGGCTTCACGAGACCGGGACGGACGCCTCACTGTAGTATCTCGTCAATATAGGGTAAAGCCCACAGCCCATACCTCCTCACAAACGCGCCATTCCACTCCTGTTTTCATGCACCATTCTTCTCGCCTCTGCCAAACTCTCATTCCTCTACTTCGGGCATTCCTTTACTGATTCAATTAACTTTTTCTTCGGTCTCCCAGCCGGTCGATTCCCAGCACACCCACCATAATATATATATATATATATATATATAATTATATATAATATATATATGTATATATATAGTATAATTATATACTATAATATATATATATATATTACATTAATATTATATATATATATTATATATATATATATATATATATATATATATATATATATATATATATATATATATATATATATATATATATATATATATATATATATATATATATATATATATATATATATAAAATATATATATATATAATATATAATATATATATATATACTAAAAAAATTTCCATATATCCATATACCTATACATAATATGTATATATATATATATTATCTTATATATATATTAAATATATATATATATATATATATATATATATATATATAGTAGTATACTTAAGAATTGGGACCTGTCTTATCTAACCACAAACCACAAAACTGATAAGGAGGCGAAGAATAGAGAGACTTCAAAGGATGCCGCCATAAAAGGTCACTTCAAAAGTGACCGCAAGCCGAAAAAGGTCACCTGCCTCTATATTCTATATTCTATATTCTATATTCTATATTCTATATATTCTAGCTTCTAGCACGTTCCGACCTATATTCTAGAATACACCCGGTATTAGTGCCTAACCCTAGGTTATTGGGTACGGGGAGTCGATTGGTGTGTATTAGAAGGTGCTAGAATGCTTCCTTCTACGAGTTATTACCCCACCCCCCTTTTCTAGCCTTTTCTAGCACGTGCCGACCTATATTGTAGAATACACCGGTCTTAGTGTCTACCCCTAGGTTATTGGGTACGGGAGTCGATTGGTGTATATTAGAATGTGCTAGGTTGGTTCCTTCTACGAGTTATTACCCTACCCCCCTTTTCTAGCCTTTTCTAGCCTGACATATCCTACGTCATAGAATACATCCGATTTTGGTATCTATACCTATGTTATAAGGTACGGGGAGTCGATCGGTATACATTAGAAGGTGCTAGGTTAGTATCCCCCACCCCCCTTTCTAACCCTTCTAGTGCGATATATATATCGTATATGCCGGAATACATCCGATATTTGTATCGATTAGTACATATTCGACACTGCTGATTCGATTCCTGTGGTTTACGACGGAATCGATTCACTCCTAACAAGAGTTAGTATTAGATATTACCCTACCCCCCTTTCCTAACATTTTTTGTTTTTGTTTCTTGAGCTATGAAGCCGAGCTCGGTGTTGCCTAGTATGTTTTGAGGTATGCCGAGTCGATTTCCGCTATTGCCGACCATGGCGTTTCAGCCGTTGCGTTTTTAGAACGCACCAACATGCGTTTTTCGTAGATGGCGTACCCTTCGTCAAAAACCTATCATGACGGGTGTCAAACAGGGGTAGAATGTCTCAAAAATAAGATTCCCGAGTTACTTCCCGAACGCCATAAGTCCCCAGCATTCAGCGCCCAGCCGGGGGTCATTTATAGGGCAAGAAATGACCCAAAATGACATATCTTAGCAAAAGAGGTGTTAGAGTCATCGTATCTTCTTCAAACTTGGCACGTCTGCTTTATATGTTGCAACATTGTTGCATCCCATGTTTCAAGCCGCTACGTCAAAGGGGGTGAGGGGGCCCCGCCCCCACAAAACCTAAAAATGGACTTAGAAAGCTGAAATTTGGTGAGTGTATAGAAGAGAATAAATGAAATAGAATGGCTATGTTAATTTTAATTGGTGTACCATATGGAACCGGAGCCGGAGCTGGTGACTGCGGTGCCAGATTGGAATTCTGGCTCCAACCACATATTAGGACAAATGAGGTGTCTACATATATGTTTTCAATGGTGTAGAATTCATTTTTGAGGGTTTCAGCTGGCCTAGCTGGTTCTAGCTTCTAACACGACATGTCCTACATCCTAGAATACACTCTGTATTAGTGCCTACCCTATGTTATAAGGTACGTGGAGTCGATTGGTGTATATTAGAAAGTGTTAGGATGCTTCCTTCTATGAGTTAGTACCCAATCCCTTTTCTAGCACTTCTAGCAATGACATGTCCTACATCATAGAATACACCTAATATTAGTGTCTACCCCTATGTTTTAAGGTGTGAGGATTCAATTGGTATGTATTAGAAGTTGTTAGGATGGTTCCTTCTATGAGTTAGTACCCCTACCCCCCTTTTTCTAGTGCAAGTATTCAACTTTGTTATTTTTCGAGCTAAAGAGTTGAACTTGGTGTCTACCTCTATGTTTCGAGGTATGCCGAGTTGATTTCTGGCATTACCGAGTGGATCAACTTTCCTTAAGGTCTTTTGCACCGGTGCTGCGGTGCTCATATATATATATATATTTTTTGGTTTTTAAAGGCTTTCAAGTTAAGATATTCTCTTCAAACTGGCTACCATGGTTGTTGAAGGTGCAGGATGTCATGTAGATACCTGCCCTAACTTGAGTTCCTGTATGTAACTGTCCTAACCTCACACCTACACACACACACACCACACACACATACACACACACACACACACACACACGGATACGTATACACACGCACCCGCTAGGCTACTTATACACACACACACACACATACCCGCTAGGCTACTTATACACACATACACCCCGCCATTGATACACACACCCACCCTAGCTCACACCTACACATACATACACACATACACACACACACACACTATGACACTTATACACACATACA
This sequence comes from Trachelipus rathkii, assembly GCA_015478945.1. Lineage (NCBI taxonomy): Eukaryota > Metazoa > Arthropoda > Malacostraca > Isopoda > Trachelipodidae > Trachelipus > Trachelipus rathkii. Next base: position 81,383 of record JABUQX010045667.1, read on the forward strand.
CACACCCATAGACACTTACAACCACAAATAGACACTTACACTCACCCATAGACACTTACACTCACACACACACACACACACACACACACACATATATACACACACACACACACACACTCGATATTTTGATGCCTTCAACTTTGATGCCCTCAGCTTTTGATGCCTCACTTTGATGGCCCTCAGCTTTGATGATCATCTTTGAAGCATCAGCTTTTGATGACTCATCTTTGTTACTGGAAAAAAGAAGGAGGAGGAGTAAGAAGAAGAAGAAGAAGAAGAAGAAGAAGAAGAAGAAGAAGAAGAAGAAGAAGAAGAAGAAGAAGGAGGAGGAGGAAAAAGAAGAAGAAGGAGAAAGAAGAAGAAGAAGAAGTCTCATATGACGGAGCACACGAGCTGGAGCCGGAGTTTGTGATTGGCGGAGTCAGACAGGAATTCTGGCTCCAGTTGCATATTGAGTCAATTGAGGTGTGTTTATATATGTTTCAAAGGACAAAGATTCCAAATTTTGGGGTGTCGTAACCCCAAAATGAGTTCGAGGACCCCTTGAGTGGGTCCTCAGCTGGAAAAAAAGAAGAAAATTACAGAGTACAAGACAGAGAAAAGATGAAGGAAGGAAATAGAAGTTTCGTAAGATAGAACAAATGAATCATTGGAGCTATCGGTATCGGCACCGATGCAGGGTCGGTGCGGTGTTCCGAGTTAGTAAACATGTACTTATCACCATCATATAGTGTTGTTTATATATACGTTTCAGTGCATGTAGAAATATGAATTAACATAAGTTTCAATCACTTAAGGTGTCTAGGGATAACCTTTTTTTTATTCCAATTTTTGTAAGTTGGGGTGCGCCGAGTTTATCATATCTTCTCCTACTCTCATATTTTCTATCGAACCCCAAATGTGGCTTATTTATCCTCCCCGTTTATACTATCTCTTTTAAATGAAATATATCAAAAACGGTATAAATATATATAGATTTTTATATTTAAATTATTATTTTTTCTTTAATTATAATACATAGACTTACGCTCTATCAACAGCCCCATGTTGCATAAATATATGTAACAACAGCCCTATTGATTTGTTACAAATATAATTTTATTTTTATTTATATGAACAACTTAATTACAGAGATTTAATTGAGTGTCTATCTCTAGTACATACCACCAAACGTATAAGACAGTTATTCGGTGTAATAATTCTGAGATATTTCACAATGTCAATTCTCGCACTCGAGACTGGTGTCTCTAGGAGTTCGTAGTTCTATATCCGTGCTCTATACTTAATACGCTCCCTATATACGGATTAGTAGGGTTTTGTATAGTGGTGTGTATTATGACATGTGTAAAAGGAGAGTTGTGTAATATCTATCTGTATATTGATTGTTATATGTTTGGTGTATGGGTTAGTTAAAGTTATTTAGAAGAGAGTCAAGTGATTACGCCACTATGTATGGTCTTTACATACTTTATTTCAACTGAGCCCGTATCTTATTTTATAGAAACAGCTGTTTCATTACAAAAGTTAGAGTTAAAAAGTTAAAGTTAATTGGAGGTGCTAGAACCGTTATTATATATAGTTGGAGATACATACGATCTAAATGTCTAAAGTTAATTTTTCAGTGAGTCGATTCACGGATAAGATCTTTTTTCCATATTTTTCATGCATTGTAAATACAGGTATATTTGTCGCCCAAAAACTTATGGTGAATCTTGTTTTGATCGAAAAGCAGCTTTTTGTTTTTTTTGAAAAACATTTTCTTTTGATGAAAAAACATTTTTATTTTTTTGAAAGATGATTCTTCAAAGCAACAAGGGTTCTAAGAAAAAAGGTTGTTAATTTAATAGGAAAAACATGATTTTTACGGAGGGACCATAAAGATTAAAGCAGTAAAACCTAAGCAAACAGCCGTCCAGGGCCGCCATCCCCCACCCCCACCTCAATGTTTTACTGTCTTTACTTGCTTTACCATACTTATTATTAATAAAAATATATGTCACTCCCTATTTTTCTGTTCAATCATATACATTTGTATTTCACATTACCCTTTTTCTAAAACTTTTTTTAAAAAAACTTAGACTTAAATAAATATATTTTAATTTGTAACACTTAAGAGACATGGCGTGTCTTTTATTATATATTATATATTTATATATATTTATATATATTATATATATATATATATATATATATATATATATATATATATATATATATACTATTTAATATGTATGTATTATATATATATATATATATATATATATATATAAACAGCTAACATTAACAAATTTCCATACTTAACAGCGGTAAAGTAACTAACATAGCATACAAAAACGTAACCTATTCACACTTTTTCATGTATGTCTTTAACATATCAATTTTAATTTTACATTAACATAGTAATATTTAACAAAGATTTATCGTATCCTAACCTAACAATTGTAATAAACTAAGAATAAATCGCACACGCACACACACACACACACACACACACACACACACACAACACACACACACACAGAGAATATGTTGACGTAACAAAGTTTTTCACATTAATAAAGCTAACATAGCATCACCTTTAAACTAAGAATATAATGTACAATGACAAAACCTAACAAACCTTAAGCACGAATAAAACAGCTAACATTAACAAATTTCCATACTTCTACATTCAGTAAAGTGTAACTAACATAGCATGCAAAAACGTAACCTATTCACAATACTTTTTCATACATGTCTTTAACACATTGCAATGTTAATTTTACATTAACATAGTAAATATTTAACAAAATTAATAAAATCCTAACTTAACTATTGTAATGAACTAAGAATAATTGCCACAGACACACACACACACACACACACACACACACACACACACACACACACACACACGAATATATTGTAACGTAACAATGTTTTTTTAACATTAATAAAAGCCAAACATAGCAACACCTAACTAAGAATATAAATACAACGACAAAAATTAAACATACCTTAAACACGAATAAACTGTTTACAATAGCAAAGTTCATACTAACTATATATATATAGTGTAAGACTTTGGATGCTATTTCCATGTTGGACAGCTCCGTTATCTATATTTGCCCTACTCTGTGATTGGCTGAAATATCCTATACCATTCCGTGATTGGTTGAAATATCCCTTATCTCTTAGACTTGTGTTTGTTCCAGTAATATTGCCTTATCTTTTCTCTCGTGACTTATTTTATCGTCATATTCGTTTTAGATTTGAACGTGGTATTATGATATTTAGACGAGGTTATAATGAATTTTTTGTTAAATATTACTATGTTAATGCGAAAAACTTTGGTACGTTAGTTTATTCGTCAGTCAGTATGATAATTAGACACGGTTATGATAAAATTTTTGCTAAATAGTACCATGTTAATGTAAAATTAGCCATGATATGTTACAGAGTGCCTTGAAAAAAGTGTGGAATAGGTTAACGTTTTGTATGTAATGTTAGCTGTTTACTGTTGTTAAGTATGGAACTTTGCTAATTGTAAACAGTTTATTCCGTGTTTAAAGGTATGTTAATATTTTGTCGTTGTAAGATATTAATATTCCTTAGTTCAGGTGTTGCTATGTTGGCTTTTATTAATGTAAAAACATTGTTACGTTAACATATATTCGTGTGTGTGTGTGTGTGTGGTGTGTGTGGTGTGTGTGGTGTGTGTGTGTGTGTCATATATTCTTAGTTCATTACAATAGTTAGGTTAGGATACGAATAAATCTTTGTTAAATATTACATATGTTAATGTAAAATTAACTTGGATGTGTTTAAAGACATGTATTGAAAAAGTGGTGGAATAGGTTACCGTTTTTGTTATGCTATTTTGGTTTACTTTACTGCTGTAAGTAATGGAAATTTGTTAATGTTAGCTGTTTATTCGTGCTTAAAGTATGGTTTAGGTTTGTCATTGTACAGTTATTCTTAGTTTAAGGTGATGCTATTGTTAGCTTTATTAATGTGAAAACTTTGTTTAGCGTGCCAAATATTTCGCTCTGTGTGTGTGTGTGTGTGTGTGTGTGTTGTGTGTGTTGTGTTGTGTGTGTGTGTGTGTGTGTGCGTGTAGCGATTTATTCTTAGTTTATTACAATAGTAGGTAAGGATACGATAAATCTTTGTTAATATTACTATGTTAATGTAAAATTAACATAGATATGTTAAAGACATGATGAAAAAGGTGAATATGTTACGTTTTTTTGTAATGCTATGTTAGTCATTTACTGGTGTTAAGTAGGTAAATTTGTTAATGTAGCTGTTTTATATATATATATGATATATATATATTATATTATATATATATATAATATATTATATATTATATTATATATATGATATATATATATATATATATATATTATAAATATAAATAAATAATAAATATAAATATAAATTATATTATATAATTATAATATATATAATATATAGTATATATATATAATATATATAATATACTATATATATATATATTATAATATATATTATATATAATAAACAGCTAACATTCACAAATTTCCATACTTAACACCAGTAAAAGTAACTAAAATAGCATACAAAAACGTAACATATCACACTTTTCATGCATGTCTTTAACATATCTATGTTAATTTTACATTAAGCATAGTAATATTAACAAAAAGATTTATCGTATCCTAACCTAAACGACGATTGTAATAAACTAAGAATAAATCGCACACGCACACGACACACACACACACAACACACACACACACACACACACACACACACACCACACACAGAGGAATATTTGGCAAACGTAACAAAGTTTTCACATTTAATAAAGCTAACATAGCATCACCTAAAACTAAGAATATAAATGTAGGCAATGACAAACGCTACACATATTAAGGCACGAATAAACAGCTAACATTAACAAATTTCCAATACTTAACAGCAGTAAAGTAACTACCAAAATAGCATACAAAAACGTAACCTATTCACACTTTTTCCATACATGTCTTTAACAACATCAATGTTATTTTACATAACATAGTACAATTTAACCGATTTATCGTATCCTAACCTAACTATTGTAATGAACTAAGAATATATGACACATCACACACACACACACAATAACACACACACACACACACACACACACACCGAATATATGTTAACGTAACAACTGTTTTTTAGCTTAATAAAAGCAACATAGGCAACACGCTGAACTAAAGAATATATATACAAGACAAAAATAACAAACTTAAACACGAATAACTGTTTTCATTAAGCAAGTTCTATACTTAACAACAGTAACATGACAACATTACATAGAAAAAAAAAAAAAAAAAAAAAAAAAAACAAAACAGTAACCTATTCACACTTTTTCAAGCACATCTGTAACATATCAATGCTAATTTTACATTAACATGGTACTATTTAGCAAAAATTTATCATAACCGTGTCTAATTATCATACTGACTGACGAATAAATTGCTAACGTACCAAAGTTTTTCGCATTAACATAGTAATATTTAACAAAAAATCATTTTAAGACAGAGCACAACCTTCTACCACGTTCAAATCTAAAACGAATATGATGATAAAATAAGTCACGAGAGAAAAGATAAGGCAATATTACTGGAACAAACACAAGTCTAAGAGATAAGGGATATTTCAACCAATCACGGAATGGTATAGGATATTTCAGCCAATCACAGAGTAGGGCAAATATAGATAACGGAGCTGTCCAACATGGAAATAGCATCCAAAATGTAATGTTAGCTGTTTACTGTTGTTAAGTATGGAACTTTGCTAATGTAAACAGTTTATTCGTGTTTAAGGTATGTTAATTTTGTCGTTGTATATTATATTCTTAGTTCAGGTGTTGCTATTGTTGGCTTTAATTAATGGTAAAAAATTGTACGTTAACATATATTCGTGTGTGTGTGTGTGTGTGTGTGTGTGTGTGTGTGTGTGTGTCTGTGGCAATTATTCTTAGTTCATTACAATAGTTAGGTTAGGATACGATAAATCTTTGTTAAATATTACTGTTAATGTAAAACTAACATTGATGTGTTAAAGACATGTATGAAAAAGTGTGAATAGGTACGTTTTGTAATGCTTATTTTTGGTTACTTTACTGGCTGTTTAAGTATAGGAAATTTTGTTTAATGTTAGCTGTTTTATCGTGCTAGTATGTTTAGGTTTGTCATTGTACATTATATTCTTAGTTTAGGTGATGCTATGTTACTTTAATTAAATGTGAAAACTTTGTTACGTGAGCATATATCCCTGTGTGTGTGTGTGGTGTGTGTGTGTGTGTGTGTGTGTGTGTGTGTGTGTGTGTGTGCGTGTGCGATTTATTCTTAGTTTATTTACATTCGTTAGGTTAGGATACAATAAATCTTTGTTAAATATTACTAATGCTAATGTAAAATTAACATAGATATGTTAAGACATGCATGAAAAGTGGATATGTTACGTTTTGTAATGCTATAGATTAGTCACTTTTTCTGGTGTTACAGTAATGGAAATTTGTTAATGTTAGTGTTTATATATATATATATATATATATATAATATATAATTATATATATACTTATATATAATAATATATTTATAATCTATATATATATATATAATATATATATATATATATATATATATATATATATATATATATATATAAAAGGTCTACCACCATGTCTCTTAAGTGTTACAAATTAAAATATATTTATTTAAGTCTAAGTTTTTTTAAAAAAAGTTTTAGAAAAAGGGTAATGTGAAATACAAATGTATATGATTGAACAGAAAAATAGGTAGTGACATATATTTTTATTAATAGTAAGTATGGTAAAGCAGTAAAGCAGTAAAACATGAGGTGGGGGGGGGGGGGGGGGGGGGGGCCCCTGGAGGCTGTTTGCTGTAGTGTTTTACTGCTTTAAGCTTTATGGTCCCTAAAATCCATGTTTTTCGTGTAAATTTAACAACTTTTTTCTAGAAACAATGTTTTTTAAAAAATGTTTTTCAAAAAATAAAAATGTTTTTCATCAAAAGAAAATGTTTTTCATCAAAAGACAATGTTTTTCAAAAAACATTTGTATTTAATGCATGAAAAATATAAATCTTATCCTTCGATATGAAAATTTAACTTTAACTTTAACTTTATCTCCAACTTTAAATTTAACTCTAGCTTTAACTTTAACTTTAACTCTAACTTTGGTAATGAAACAGCTTTTCTATAAATAAAATACCTCAGTTTGAAATAAAAATGTAAGACTATGTGTATACGACCTCTAACTAAACATACACATACACACATACACATATACACATGCATACACATACACATACACACATCTTTATATAGGGACTTGATATAGCATACGTTAAACAAGTCGAGTGCAAGTTTTGACTTGAATATCTCAGTTGTACAACATATGTATACCGTTGTGTATGACTAAGAGAGAACCACTTAAATTCTCTGGGTTAAGTTTCATATATATATATATATTTGTACAACATAGGGCTGTTGTTACATATATTTATGCAACATGGGGCTGTTGATAGAGCGTAAGTCTATGTATTATTAACTTATATCCTTTTGAAATTTCATTTAAAAATGGGGGGGGTCATTTAAAAAGGGTAAAAAACCACATTTTGGGGTTCGGCCCCCATCTCAATTGGTGTCCCTAGACACCTTTAAGTGTATTGAAACTATGTTATTCATATTCTACATCACTGAAGACGTATATAAACACACTAATATTATGGTGATAAGTACATGTTTACTAACTCGACACCGCACCGACCCTGCATCGGTGCCGATACCGATAGCTCCAATGATTCATTTGTTCTATCTTACGAAACTTCTATTTCCTTCCTTCATCTTTTCTCTGTCTTGTACTCTGTAATTTTCTTCTTTTTTTCCAGCTGAGGACCCACTCAAGGGTTCCTCGAACTCATTTTGGGGGTTACGACACCCCAAAATTTGGAATCTATGTCCTTTGAAACATATATAAACACATCTCAATTGACTCAATATGTAGCTGGAGCCAGAATTCAAGTCTGGCTCCCCCAATCACAAACTCCGGCTCCAGCGCGGTGCTCGTCTATGAGCACTTCTTCTTCTTCTTTCTCCTTCTTCTTCTTTTTCTCCTCCTCCTTCTTCTTCTTCTTCTTCTTCTTCTTCTTCTTCTTCTTCTTCTTCTTCTTCTTCTTCTTCTTCTTCTTCTTCTTCTTCTTCTTACTCCTCCTCCTTCTTTTTTCCAGTAACAAAGATGAGTCATCAAAAGCTGAGGCTTCAAAGATGAGTCATCAAAGCTGAGGCATCAAAGTTGAGGCATCAAAGCTGAGGCATCAAAGTTGAGGCATCAAAATATCGAGTGTGTGTGTGTGTATATATGTGTGTGTGTGTGTGTGTGTGTGTGTAAGTGTCTATGGGTGAGTGTAAGTGTCTATTTGTGGTTGTAAGTGTCTATGGGTGTGTGTATGTGTGTATAAGTGTCATAGTGTGTGTGTGTGTATGTGTGTATGTATGTGTAGGTGTGAGCTAGGGTGGGTGTGTGTATCAATGGCGGGGTGTATGTGTGTATAAGTAGCCTAGCGGGTATGTGTGTGTGT
>JABUQX010045667.1:97500-100343 GCA_015478945.1 Trachelipus rathkii
ATTTATACTAATTTATATATATATATATCATATATCATTATATATATTTATAATATATCTATATATATCATTATATATTATATCTATAAAATATATATATTTATATATTACTATGTATATATATCCATATATACTACGTATATAAGTACCTCATATCATATAACATATATATATATATATTATATAGTATATATATAATATATTATATATATAATATATATATATATAATCATATTATTGATTATATACTATATATATATTTAATATATATATATATATATATATATATATATTTATATATATATATATATATCTATATATGATCATATATATATATATATATATTATGATATATATATATATATACGCTATATTACCGTATATATAGCTATATATATATATTATACTATATAAACTATTATAAATATATATATTCTATCTATATATATATATAATATATATATATAGTATATATATATATATATATATATTCTATGTATATATATATATATATATAACCCACTATATATATAATATATATATAATATTATATATTAAATTATATAATATATACTATATAGTATATCTTTTTTTATATATATATATTAATATCATACTATATATGATCTTTATATATATATATATAATATATATATATATATATATATATATATTATTATTAATATATTTTAATATATTTATATATATATATATATATCACTATATATATATAATATATATATATATTATATATTATATATTATAATGTACTATATTGTATATATATTATATATAGTATATATATATATTGGTTTATCTAGTTACTTTATACTCGTTAATATGTTTATATATTGTTAATTATATACTAATCTATTTCATATATTCATTTACTATTATATTATATATATTATATATTATATACCTTATATATATATATATACTAATATATATTAATATATAACTATATATATAATATACTTATATATACATATATTATTATAATTATTATCTTATATATATATACCATATATTATATTATATATATATATATATATATATATTCCTATGGTACTTATAATATTATATATATATATATATATATATACCAAGCTGATACGTAGCATTATTGTTATATCATCATACTATATATACTAATAATATATATACTATATATATATATATATACTATATGATACCCAAATAGTTTTATATACTATATTATTTATATATATATATATATATAATATCAATATATATATATATACTATAGTATACTAATATATTATTATATATATATATATATAAGCTCATTATTCTGTATCCCTAGCTCTACTATCCCTACTATTACTATATATATATAGTATATATATATATTATAGTTATATATATCATATAATATAATATAATTATATACTATCACATATATATATACTACTATATCATATATAATATATATATACTATATATACTATATACTATATACACTATATATATATACTGTAGGTATATACTATATATTATATACTATTTTACACTATACATATATATATAATATATCATCTTACTATATATATACTAGTATAACTCTTATATATAATATACTAATAATCATATATATACTATATTTTATTCACGATCTTCTCTCCGCATTATAGTGTAGTCCAATCCCCCATTAGAAGAGACCCCTATCAATATATATCAGCTCCTGATAATAATATATATTTATATAATTATATATAATAATATATTATATATATATATTTATAACTATATATTATATATATTATATACAATATATATATATAGTATATTTTTATATATATTATATATATACTATATATATATATATATATATATATACTATACTACTTATTATATATATATTAAATACTATACTATATATACTATACTATATATATTTATTATATACTATTAATATATTATAATATATATATGAATATTATATATTTCATATATATATAGTATATACTATATACATAATAATTATTATATATATAATATATATATAACCCTATATATATTATAAGTATATATATACTATATATATATATATATACTATATGTATAATCTATATATTATATATTTTACATATATATATATATATCAATATATACTACTATAACTATATATATATATATATGCCAATACCTATATATATTATATATATATATATCACCTATATATATATATATATTATACTAGTTTTTCGCTAACTTTTATTATTATGTCAAACGCGCATCCATGGCCCCAATTAGAAGAGACCCCCTACATTATATCAGCTCCTATATACTATATATATTATATATATATATATATAATATATACTATATATAATATAATATATAATATATAATATATAATACTATATTATATATACTATATATATATTATATATATCTATCTATATACTATATAATATATAATAATATTACAGTTCAACCACCACTCACAACGGGCCGGCCCTACACTTTTCAATATATAATATAGATATATATATATATATATATATATATGACTATATATATATTATATATATATATTTATATATATTATATATACTATATATATAATATATATATACGTATATATCATATATATATAATATACTATATACAATATATATATATAATAGTTATCTATATATATATATATATATATATATATATCATAGTATATAATATGTACTAACATATATACTAATATACTATGTTATATATTATATATATATATATATATATATATATTATATATTATACTATAATATATAATATGATTAGGTAATTATAATATACTATAATATTATAATATACTATACTATATA
>JABUQX010045669.1:0-20000 GCA_015478945.1 Trachelipus rathkii
TATATATATACTATATATGTATGAATATAGTGTGTGTGGGTGCTGTTGTGTTGTTTGTGTACGTAGTGGTCGGGTATTGATACATACCTAGTTAAAAACACATACAAAAGTATAATAAGGATCTTTTAAGATATGAGAGGCCGGCATTTGAGATAAGGAACGCACATACAATTTAGGTTAAAATGCGGACAAAGGATAGGTTTGAATCGGTTTATATTTTATCATTATTATTATTATTAATTATTATTATTATTATTCAACTTATATATTCGAAATATCTTCTACGTTTATTAATAATATAAATTATTATTATATATTAATTATTATTTTATTAATATTATTAATTATAATTTATATTATTATTATTATTATTATTATTATATTATTATTTATTTATTATTAGTGTTAGTTTTTCTTTTTATGTTAATTATGTAACGTGGATAGCAATTGTCGCGAAAGTATATTTGTAAATAGGAATTATATGCGTTTATTTATATATCCGTTTTAGTATTATTTATTGATTATTATTTGATTATTATTATTATTATTGATTATTATTATTGAATTTTATTATTATTATTATTATTATTATTATTATTATTATATATATATATATTATTATTATTATTATATATTATTATTATTATTATTATTATTAATTCCGATGGCGTGACTAGTTATTGGCGTCATTTATTTAATACTATTAGTAGAAGGCAATAATTAATAGTTGGTTATTTCATGATTTCAGGGAGACTAGTTTTGGGGCCTAGGATAGAACCTCGAGTTTTCGTAAGCCAGTTCAAAGTGAGTTTAGGACCAAACTCTAAGATCAATTTTTGAATTGGACTCAGACGCAAGTTGAGTTTAAATAAAGTCAAAGAATAGCAGAATAACATAAAGCAAGGCCGAATTATTGATAACAACAATTGCCAGCACAAAATTTGAAGGTCTAGGTTAACCTTATTATGCTTCTGAAAGCTAAAACAAGCTGCGGTAAGATTCCGAAAAAGTCGAAAGTCCACAGGCGTTTGTTAAAATTGAATCAGTTTATTTCAATAGGAGTAGGAAGATAATATCGTCTGAATACGACGTTATAAAGGAGTATTGCTTTTTTACTTTTGTAAATGACTTTATAACCTGAATTTATAATACTGGGGTTATATTGTGACTGTATTATTTGTGTCGGACATAAATTGGTATATAAACAGTTAGCTTAGGTTTTAGTAATAGGTTATTTTGGTAAATGTAAAGTTAAAGACAGCCATGGTAGGATAGGAATAATATTGGAAAATACTTATCATTCATATTATATTATATATATAAGGAAAACCAACTTTCGTGTCTTTTCAATCCCTTTATTTCTTATTGTCACCGTAACAGGAAAAGTCCTCTGTAAAGGAACGCAACTTTTGCCTCCCATACTGTATCAAAAGGTCGCACAGTTTAGCATTGGAGAGGTGGATAAAGACGTTTATCGTTATACTGGTGGCTCGTATAAAATTTACAAGAGGACAAATCACTGGTTGTGAACGAAAGGAGGACAATAAGGGAATTAATAAAGGTAAAGAAGACACTTCTGTGTTGTTTTGTTTTTTGATTTGAAAGAAAATAATTTTTTTTTTTTATATATTATAGTATATGGGTTTTGTCTTTTTTTTGGTAAATATCTTTTTTTTTTTTTTTTTGAAAATAATAGAATTTAATAAGTTTTGTTGTTTCTTTGTTTTGGAGAGGAAGGGGAAAGGATTTCTTGTCAAATATTGAGGAATTTAAAAACGAAATTCTTTTTTTTTATATATATCTAAATATATATATATATAATCTGGCCGTGATTTTTTTCTTTTGTCCAGGGTACTGACAATTGTAAGGAGAAAGGACGATTATTTCCCTCTTCGTAGAAATTTTCACTGTCGATAATAGCAGATTAAGAATCCCAGATCAGTAAGAAGCTTATAAGAGAACACATAAGGAGGATTTTTGTATTTTCTTAGTTGGAGAAATAAGAGGTATTTTTATATATATATATATATATATATAATAATAATATATATATTATATATACTATATATATTATATATATATATATATAATATTAGCTTTTCCTCCTATATCCATAATTCTTTGATAGATTCGGACATATTTTTTTTGTTGTTGGTTGTTTTTTTTTATTTATTCCAACTGCCATCTTTTTTTCCTTTGTTTTTAATTATTTAAAAGGGAATTCAGGACAAAGAGCAAGCTGACATAGTTTAACGATGGAGGAATTATAAGCAACCTACCGGAAACACTTGAAAGTGCAATTGAGCATTAGGAAGGATTCCAAGTTGCCATAACGGAAGATGAAAATCTGGATGTAGATCGGATGACGACAGTATTGAAAGGGATATTGCAAGCCCTGGAAAGCAGGAAGGAACCCCAAAAAGTAGAACAGAAAAATGAGGTGACAGAGGTTACAAACACAGGACAGAAGATTGATCCTAAAGGAGGTCTTAACATAAAAAATAGAGTAAGGATCGAGGACCAGGCCTACCAAAATTGGAGGCTGACCCGTGATCAAAGCGCTAAACAGAAGGATATACCAAAGAAGATACCACGGTATGAAACAGATGAGGAAAGTAGCTCAGAAAGGGCAACAAGTGACCCATTTGATGTAACAAATGAGCACAGTAGCAACAGGCCAAGAGGAAAAATAAGAAAATAGAGGAAGGCGGAAAGAAATACCATACGATGGAAATTCGACTGCGGAAGATGAAATAAAGAATTGAGAGTGGAATGTGGACAGGGAAGGAAAAAATGGCTCAAGAAGGGTTAGTTGAATTGAAGAGTCAGGTGTGGAATATAATAAGGCAGTAAGTAGAATATTTATCGTTTTGGCCGGTGAGATGGTGGAGGTGATGAAGTCATTTAGGAGGAGTAATATAAAGGCTGTGAAACCTTTAAAGTATGGGAAAGAAAAAGTTCAAAAAGTTGAGGCGTTATAGAAGATTTATGACGATGCCGCAAAGGAACAATTAGGTAAAGACAAAAGTCGGTGGGCAGTAGAACTCAGAAATTTCTTAGAAGGTCCCGTACTAAGGACATACTATAGTATATACAGGGCTAAGGTCAAATATACCACCATAGTGGCTAGATTAAAAAGCTGGTGCAAGGAGGAAAAGGCATCCGAACAGATATATATACAAAAAGAGTTTTGGAGGTTAGAGATGCGGAAAAATGAAAAAGTGGCTGAATTTGCGTTAAGGGTGCAAACCACTTACGAGGCAGCCACTAAAGAGGAAGATAGGGACAAACAAATATTGAAGAAACAATTTTTGAATTGTCTCCCGAAAAAGATGGCAAGGAGATTTAGAATAAGGATGGGAAATTGAGAAAGAAAGCCTTAAAGTTAGGTGGAAAGATGTGCTAAACTGGGCACAGGAGGAGGATGACCTGGATGATCAGGAGGAGGAATCAAAGGATGAAGGGATACCAATATGGGCCACACTAAATGGAGAACAAAACACAAAAGGGACATACGCAGAAAAAGTGCGCTATGGAAGGCCAGTGTATCAGCAGAAAACGAATACAAGGGAATACACCAGGCAAAATAATGAAAGATATAATACTGAGGTAAAAAGATGTTACTGGTGCAACAGGATAGGACATTTTAAAAGAGAATGTCGAAAATATAATTGGGTGGTGCCTGGGATGTGGGAGTAATGAACATCGGACTGCGGAATGTGGATTCAGAAGAGGGTCCAGACAACAGGAACAAGGTTACAGAAGACAGGACCAACAGAACATGGGCAGACAAGAGCAAAATATTGGGAGACCCTTTGAAAAAAAATGCTTTCTATGCGATAGTATAGGGCATTGGAGGGATACTTGTCCACTAAGAGAACGAGTAGAAGCATGGAAAAAGGAACAAAAACAGGCAACTTCGGGAAACGAGGTAGCTCCGCCGACCCCGGGAACGAGCAGGAGCGAAACCGCAAAATAGACCACTGTTTACTAACCAGCCCGGCTATTCAAGGTGATATAGTATTGGATCCAGAAGCAGAGGAGTTTATAAGCAGGAGACAGGAAATTAGGAATGCCTTACCACAACGAATACCCAAAGGAAGAGGAACAAGCACAGTGAATTCAACAACTGGCATATACCATGCCATAAGTAGGACAACCGTTGAAGGTAAGCAAGGCATTAATATTACTCCTTTGTTGAAATTTGTTATAAAATTAAATAATGTTGAAATGACAGCCATTATTGATTCAGGTTCCCAGTACTGTATTATAGGTCAGGAACAGTTCAGAAGGATTCAGAATCCCGAAGTTTCGGAAAAGGTAATGAGGTTACGAGGAGTAGGTGACCCTCAAATGGTTGTGGAATCCCATCAAACAGCAAGATTAAGGATTTCAATTGAGGACATAAATTACGGTTCAGCAGATTTCATTGTGGTCGAAAGATTGAAAGAAGGCACAATTTTAGGAATGCCATTTTTAATACAGAACAAAATTAAAATTGATGTAGGAAATGGTTCTTCTTTCACAAGGTATGGTGACCAAGGCACAAAGGAACAAGTCTACTTTTCAGAGAAGTCGGGGAATTGTGTAAGGACTGTGATATCCTTGCCAGTATATACTACGGAAGAAGTAATAATTACGATTAATGATTGGGTTCCAGTAAAGGCTACTTGGACTTCAAACCAGATTAAGCCCAGAGAAGGAAGGTATTATGACATGAAACCAGAAGAACTATTGATCGAAGGAGAAGAAAATAACCGAAGAGGGTATAATAAACGATTTAAAATATTACCAGGATTAGTAAAATGGAATACAAAAGAAGGCACTATATTAATCAAGAAACTTGTACCAGGACAAATAAGATTTGGAAAAAAAGAAAAAATAGGAATAGCCCATTTAATATTGGATGAAGAGGCCCTCCAGAAATATGACAATAGAGGATATACGGTAAACACACTGGTACAGGGAACAGGCCGACAAGGAACCATTGAGGAGGAATGGACAAGGGAAAAATTAGAAAAGGAAATCACATTCATGGAAGAATTAACACAGGAACAACGAAAGGAAATAATAGAAGTATTACACAGGCAAAAAAACGTATTTAGCAAGAGTGACTCAGATGTGACAACAACATCGATGACACACCATATAGGATTCGGTTACACGATTATACCCCAATCTACCAAAGGGCAAGAAGATTTGACCAAAGGACAAATGAGGAAATTGAAAAACAGGTTCAGGAATTATGTTTAAAGGATATTGCGGAGCCATGTGCCGCTGAATGGAGCTCCCCAGTGGTGCCTGTTAGGAAAAAGGATGGGACACTTCGTCTATGCATAGATTATAGGCGCATAAACAAAGTAACAGAAGCAGATAAGTTCCCAATGGCCAACATTTCAGAAACAATCTACTCGTGTCATGGGGCGAAATATTATTCCTGTTTGGATTTGGTCAAAGGATATTATCAGATGAAATTAGAAGAGGATAGTAAGGATTTTACTGCATTTTCTACCGTTAGTGGCCAATACAGATTCAAAAGATTGAGTTTTGGGTTAAAGAATGGTCCAGCAGCATTCCAGAGGGAAATGCAAAGGATATTAACAGGATTTAGCCGAGACAAGGTGGTGGTATATGTGGATGATGTCCTCCTGATATCAAAGGATTTTAGAGAACACCTATTACTGATCGAACAAGTCTTACAACGGTTCTCCGAAACCAATGTTAAAATTAAAATCAGCAAGTGCAGCTGGGCTCAAAAGGAAATTAAATTTTTAGGACATATTCTCAGTAGGACTGGAATAAGGAAGCTCCCAGAATTTATGGATCAGGTGGACAAGTTAGAAAGGCCAAATAACATATCGGAGAATCAGGCGGTACTAGGAATCGATCAATAACTTTCAACGTAAGGTTCATTAAAAACTGTTCATTGGGAGTGGCAGACGCTTAGTGCCTGACAGGAGGAAAAGAAAGGAATAAGATCGAATGGACAGAGAAGGATTCAGGCTTTTGAAAAGCTTAAAGAAATGTGTGAACGGATCCGTAGAGCTGGATTTCCGGATGTTCACATGAAGGTATAGTCCAAAATAGAATTTACTAATGCCAGTGGCTTTGCATGGGTGCAGGTCTGATGTCAACATATCAGAGGATGAAAAAAGATAATAATATAACTCTAATTCATTTGATGCGTGTGAAAGAAGAGCATTCTACCTATAGAGAGGGAATTTGTTTGGCTTATCAGGTGGGAAATCAAGAAGTTCCGTCCACTTTCTTGTGTTAGGTAGGGAGTTTATATTATAATACAAGATCATGTCTACATGGTAGCTAAACCTCCACACAATGAAGTTGTAGATAGTAGTTGGCGTGTCTTTGCGATGATGTTAGGCGAGTACAGTTTTCAGATCCAATTCATTTTCGGGAGAAAGAATAATCTTGGCTGATAACATGGTCTGCGTTGTCAATAGATACAAGAGGAAGAATCGATTTAATAAAATTTTAACGAGGCCCTCAACCAAGAGGTTCTTAGAAGTAGATAAGGGTGTGCAGGAGGTGCTGTATTCCTTGTTTTAAGCTTGCAGGAGTTTTTAAAAGAAGGGAACAATGTACAGAAGAAGCACAAGATTAAGGAAATTTTTTTAGAAGTTTTTGACTAAATACACGGAAGGAATGTATGGGTTGGATAAACAACCCAAATCACTCAAATATTTAAAAACCATCAGTATTTCAGGAAGGGAACCAATCCCAGAAGTATTACTGGCAGCTAGTGATGAGTTCAACTTGAAGATCTGGCTGCATCACGGGACTTGTTGTTCAGTTGTGTATATGGGACCAAAAGCGAGGAAACGAGAAGATATAAAAAACATTCATATTCAGGTATTAGGAGGTACCCATTTCAATCCATTAAGAGATAATGGTATGTTCCGGATGAATAAGGATGATACGATAGTGGATGAATTATCAATCGAAGAACAAGAGGTACCATCTGAGGAAGAAAATGAAGGATTTATGGATAGTGAAGAAAGTGAGGCAGGAAACTTATTAGAACACCCACCAGAAGAGGGACTTGGGGTAAACCTATTAATGAGGGACTAGGGGTAAATCTATTAATGAAGGAAAGAGGACACCGGTCTCGTTTAAGCTGCAACCACAAGTTATCAGGAGTTGCATGGCAAGACATTTCCATTGGCGAAACATCTAGGTGTGCCTTTTTAGATACAGGATCTGTCATTAGTTTGGTCCAGGAAACTGTCATCAGGGAGTTAGAACCATTTGGACTTATTTTGAGGAAATGGAGTGTGGACATCACATTAAATGGGATCACCACCAAAATTGTTGAATGCACCACAGCAGTAGCTATCAGGATAGATACACGCTACAGGAAAACAGTATTACCATTGGTAGTTGTTAAGGATGGGTTCATTCCGGCATGTTTTCTTTTGGGAATGAATTACTTGGTGGAAACAGAAGCGATTCTGGATTTTGGCGAAGGCATCATCGCACATGGGGATGATGAGGATCAGGTTAGTGATGGTTTTTTTGTTAATGTGTATAATGTAATAGCGTGTGATAATAATAGGATTGACAATATCATAACATTAAACGAAATAATGACATTACAGGAAAGATCTAAGGTGATAAAGGAATTGAAGAAGAGGGTTAAGAATAAAAAACAAATTCTTAAAACGGATGTGTCTTTAAAGGAATTTTTTAGATATAAGGAGGATTTATTAATGAACGATGCTATATTAGTTAAAAAAGGTGATAGATAGGCTCCGCCACACTAGTCATATTAAGGTATTATGCAATAAATATTGAAGTGGTATATAAAACAAGAGATGGTCAGATTCATTATTCGGTAGCTATTAATAAGTCAATTTTTAGGACACCCACAGGCAACTCGAGTAAACAGTGGTGATTATGATCGATCAATCATCAAAGTGACACAAGGCACAGTGAACACACGATGACTCGTTGCACTCGCGCCCATAAAATGGTATTACATAATAGGGTCATTCCACCCAGATATATGTAGGTTCATCACTTCTAATTAATTATATAAGTTTTTATACATTCCTGCATGTGAGACGTAATCAGGACAAATGTCCCAGTGCATTAAAATTATGTCTCAAAATAAGGATATAAGCCCTAAAAGTTATGTAAATCTACTAAACATGAGATAATAATTATAGTTCACCCAGCCAACAGTAAGTATTTTGAAGGAAAAAATATTCCAGTTGCTAATTAATCTCTTTCCTGAGTTAATTTAAGTGCCTAACTAAGGTGTGAAAAAAGCACCTAAAATATATGCCAAATACAAGGAGAAGGAAATTGTATGCTTTGTACTAGTAGTGACTGTAGACCACACTTGCTAAGTCAAATGGAGGTCTCAGTTCTCAGTACCACTAATAATGAGGACTCATAAGATATGACCAGAAGTGTCACGGTGGAGGTACATTTGGTAGAGATCAGATGTTACAACTAATATTTTTAGAGGTACCACCATAACTAATGATGTTATATATCAATGATAATTAGGGTGGAATTCAAAAGTATAAAAGGTTTAGTAGGACATGCTCTCAAATAATAAGGTATATTATAACATAATATGATCTACATTATATTCAGTCACACAGTATTCACTTATAAGTTCTATACCGTCTTCAAATGGGGACGCATATATAAGAAGCACGCTCATACAATAAACCGTACTAGTTTGCTAGAGATTTCACCTGATAGAAATATCACATGTGATCAAGGACTCACAGTGAAAGTGGGATGATTGTCTAATACTCACAGGGTGTAGTTTTATAATATATATTATTATATAATTTAAATGCACATAAAATACACTCTCAAGTAACTTGGAATTAACAGTACACACTAGCCCGATAGAAATTATATTAGCTAACTATATCAAACACACAAGGAGGGCCAAGGTGTTGCCGATACTCTAACCATTGTACGTATGAGCAAATTAAAGCTCAAATATTGAAATTATGGAAAAGAGCATTTCAAGATAGTGAGAGCTGACGCCACAGCTTTAATAAAGAATGTTTTAAGTGTATGTTGAAGGGTCTAAATATAGGAACGAGTTATTATCTGTGCTCCAGAGAATATATTCAGGTTCCTTAGAAAAGAAAATACTAGGTGAAGATATGAAGGGCCATCACGTTGTCAAAGTAATAGCTGGTGGAATGACATATGATGTTGAGGGTCAAGGTAAAACTATGAGGGTCCACTATGCACATTTAAAGGTATGGGCAGACCCACCAGATTACCTCAGGCAGTATTTTGAAAATGAAAAAGGCGAAGTCCATTCACACAATGAATACAGGGCTGAAATGACAACAGAGGATGACATAGAGGAAGCACCAGTAGGTATCATGTATAGTATGCCTTCAGAAAGAGTCAGGAAGAAAAGAAAGGGTAGGACAGAAACCAAGGAAACATGGGATCTTTTACAGTTGGCCATTGGTAAACCAAGCCATAAAAGAGATACAGGGACTCAAACGGAGTATTTAGGAGAGGCTAAGGCGACACAAACAGAGGTAGATCCTATGCCATCTCCTATAGACACTAGTGATCTCTTGGATTGGGTCGATTCAGCACCAGAGGATGCAACTTCAGATACGGAATTCGACTTACAGGGGTTTGAAAGGGAGTTAAGGTTTCCAAATGACAGTTACACAATTGGTATAACCATTTCAGTATATCCATAGGTATATATTATATATTATATATCACGTTATCAGACTCGGACTATAACTGAAGAAGAAGAGGAAGTGATTCTAGGTAGTTAATATTATTACTCCGGTAATATCTGATATAAATATGAATTAGTGATCATACATAGGTAAATATAATTATATATACATGTCACAAGTAATTTAGTATTATTCCTTTATTTTATAATTCCAGAATATCTATTCAATGATGATAAATATAGTAGAAGTTGGTGAGGATCCTGAACAAATTGAATAAGTTGTGACTGGAGATAGTAATATATCGAGTAAAATAAGGACATAAGGACTAAGTAAATAACCCATAACAAGTATGATCGTGAATAGATTGAACCACATCAGGTACAATGACTATCGGTCAATAGTAAGGGTTCACAGCTGCCCAGATATATTATTCACCATAATATAACAGAAAATGAGGTTATTGGAGTATGAAAGGAGGGCTGAGGAGAGAAGGGCGTCTAGTGGAAACTAGGTTAGTTTATTGCTCT
This sequence comes from Trachelipus rathkii, assembly GCA_015478945.1. NCBI lineage: Eukaryota > Metazoa > Arthropoda > Malacostraca > Isopoda > Trachelipodidae > Trachelipus > Trachelipus rathkii. The sequence goes on from JABUQX010045669.1 coordinate 10,229, forward strand.
TGTTTATATTATACTTGAACGTTTTTTTTTATTATTGTGTGTTTTATGGGATATTTTCCCTTCTTTAAAGATTGGGTTTCCAATCTTGAAGGGGTGAGTAGTGTCATGAGTCTGGTGACTCATGGCATCTATTTTGATAAACCTTCTAATTTATTTTACGAAGCAGAAAAGTGTTCAGGTTAAAGGAAAAGAACTCATTGTTTTCTTAAAAGAAGTTCTGGTAAACAGTAATATCTGAGTTGTAAGGATTCATTGCAAATCGTGATTACCAACTTTATAAGGATTGTTACTAGGCTGTTATTATCAGTTTTCCAAGGATCTAGTTACGAGCTGTAATTCCAGCTTTTTAAAGGACAAATTCTCCCAAATAATTGGTATGTATAGTAAATATAAAGGCAATGGTTGTGATATAATATATGGTATTAAATCTGATAAGTAAGGGAATAGAATTTAATGATTTGCTGTTTAGAAAATGACGAAAATAACGTTTAAACGTTTGTTTAAAATATATCAGTGTTAAAGTAAAAAGTGTGGATAATACAGATACGGTTAATAACTCTAGGGATATTGTTAGAAATATACGAGGAATTAATACTAATAGAAATTATGTATAATTATTTGATATATGGATCCTTATTAATATTATGGATTTAATAGTGACAGTGAAAACCTGTAATAAGAAATGATATATTATTTATAATAATAAATAAGAATATAGCTATAAATATAAGGGAGGTAACCCTGCCTTTGATTGAAAAAATAGGTTTTACCTCAGAATATAACTTTCCTAAAATAAAAGTTAACCAACTCCCCCTCCGTGAAGTAAGCCCTCATTTATTTATAGGGAATATAAAAAACCCAACTCCAAAAGAAACCCAATTAAAGCTTATACCAATTTTCATTTTTAAATCAATTATTTTTTAACCATTTTAGCCCGTACAAGCGGCTACTATATATTTTTTATCATCCTTTATATACCTTATTGTTGTATTTAGCGTGTTATTTGGTCTCTGACCATTATTTGTATAATATTTAGCGTGTGCAAATCGCATTTTAGGCACAAAATTTTTGATCTCGTAATATTGTCTTCAAAATTTTTATTACTATTTTACATTTTTAATATTAATTATTAATTATTAATTAGTAATTATGATATATGTGTGTGTGTGTGTGTGTGTGTGATGTGTTTGTCGTGATAACGTTTTGTCTTGCGGCTTAATATGATAATCATTACTGCCATTTTAGTTATGAAGCTCATCCATCAATTTACTATATACATGATAAGTGGTTTGTAATTAAGAATATGATGGAGGAAAGACTGCCATTTAATGTAGCTATAAGGATAGAACTGAATACTTATATCCACAAATATGCAGTTACAGAATTGCTGAGCGTTCGACTCGAATTCTTTAGTATATAGGATTTTACGAAACGAGATATTTCATATGATTAAATATATTTATTATTATTAAATTATATATTATTATTTAATTTAATTATTATTATTATATATTATTATATTAATTATTATTATAATTAATATTATTTAATATATTATATATATTTATTAATTATTATATTATTATATTTATTAATTATTATATTATATTAATTAAATTATTATTATTATATTATATATTATAAATATAATTAATTATATTATTATTATTAATATTTTATTTATATATTAATTATTTATATATTATTATTATAGTGATTATAACTCGATTTTTTCTCACTTATTTATGTTATTATATTATAGTGTAGTTGAGGATTATAAACGAATGTCGCTTAAATATATAAAATATATATTATACAATTAGAAAGTATATATTATAGTAAATAGGATTATATTTGAGCGTATATATTAAATTTAATATATATATTATAATATTATATATATATAACCTAGTTTTAGGATATTATTATTTTTTATTATGTAACTTTATTATTAATTTTAATCTATGTATTATTATAATTAATTTATTATTTATTATTAATATTATTATTATTATTATTATTATTTATTATTATTAATTATTATTAATCTAATTTAATTTAATTATATTATTATTATTATTATTATTATTATTATTTATATTTATTTTAAATATTATTATAATTATTATTATATATCCGTGGTCAGTAGACTTAAGTTATTATGAGGAGTGCATTAAGGTATTAATGTTAATTTATAATACTATTTAAGTTAATAAGGCAATCAATTTATAGTTGGTATTTATTTACATTAGATTTACTAGAGTAAGAATACGTAAAGTATTGGGGCCCTAGGAATTAGTAACCCGAGTTTTCGAGAACCAATGATTCAAAGTTGAGTATTTATAGGACACTAAAACTATATAGAGATCAGTAATTTTATTATGAGAAATTGGACTTAGTACGCAAGGTTATAGAAGTTTAATATAAATAACTAGACCTGTGAATATTAAGGTAAGGCCCGGAAATTATTTGATCAACTAGTTGTCATCAAGCTCACAAATTTGAAGGTCTCACAGGTTAAACACTTATAAGGTTTATGCTACTGAAGGTCTAAAAACTATAGACTAGCGGGAAGATTCGAAGGTATCGAAAGGAGTAACACACCACAGGTACCTGATTAGTAAAATGGATAGTTTATTCAAAGGTAATAGTAGGAGCATCACTTCCGAAGGATGCATTCGTGCTGAATAATAACTAGAACGTTTATATATAGGAAAGTATTATGATTTTTTTAACCATTTTTGTAAATGTAACTTATTTATAACGAGATATTAATGATTATAATAAAAGTATAAATCAAAAACTCATAATATACGGTTTATTATTGTACTGATATAATATATTAATTTAGTGTAAGAAATTATAATTGGTATAATAATATACAGTTAGTCATTAGGTTATAATATATAGTAATTAGTTTATATTTCTGTAATATATTTAACAGTTAAAACAGCCATATAAGTGATAGGTTATATAGTGAAAATATATAATAATTAATGGATAAAATACTTAATCATTCATATTATTAATTAAATTAATTAATAAAAAAGATAAACAACTTCGTTCTTATTTCAATTCACTTTTATTTTTATTAGAGTTCAACCTATAATATATATATATATATATATATATATATAAATATATAATGAGAGAGTATACAAGGTAAAATAGTCTCACTGTAAAGGATCGACTAACTTTTGCTACCTTCCCATTAACTGATACATTCAAATGAGAAGATACGCACAGCGTGCTCCAGAATGTTATAAATGTGTAGGAAAGTGAGTGAATTAAATTGACACACGTATATCTTGGACTATACGTTATATATAAAGTGCAATGAAAAGCAAGAAAGGGAGGTAGAGTAGAACAAAAAGAAACAATACTAGATATAGAGGACTAATATTAGTCTTGGCACATTGGGACCCAATTAACAGAATGGTGGGATATATATATATAATATATATATATATATATATATACTATATATATCTAAATAATATATATATATATATAATATTATATATATATATTATATATATTATTATTATATATATATATATAAATATATATATATATATATTATATATATATTAATAATATATATATAATATATAATATATATATATATTAATTAATAATTAATTAATATATTATTATTAAATATATATATATATATATAATATATATATATATATTATATATTATATATATATGGATAACTTCATTATCAATATATTATTATTATTATTATTTAATTAATTTATATATTTATTTATATATATTATTTTATTTATATATATATATTATATATATATATTATTAATTATTATTTATAAATTTAACTTATTAATTATTATTATTATTATTATTATATTATTATATTATTATATTATTATAATTATTAATTATAATATTAATTTATATATTATTATTATTAATTATTAATTATATTATTATTTATTATATATTATTATATATTATTATTATTATTATATTTATATATTATTATTATATATTATTATTATATAATTATATATTAATTAATTATATTTTATTTTTAATCTTGTATTATGTAGTTATTATATAATTTATTTAATTATTATTTATTATTAATTATTATCATTATTATTACACCATAAATATAAAAACTTAATAATTATATTCTTTCTTTCCTAATATATAGTATTATTATTATTATTATTATTTATTATTATTATTTAATTATTATTTTATTATTATTTTATTATAACAGTAGTAACATTAATTTATTTAATTTATGGTTGGTAAAAACTAATTGGGACAAGAAGTGACTACGTGAGGGTGCAAGTAACTGCACACTAACTAAAGCTCTGTAGCTATAGAGGAATTAATGAATTAAAATACGAGTGAGTTTTTTTCCTTAGCCTAAGATCAGAGATTGCTTGGGTGTAAGACATAAGAGTATCATATTGTATTAGTATGGGTAGGCAAGTATTAATATATATCTAAGAGCTGGGAGGGCGAGTTTGCGTATTAGCCAACTCACTAGATTATTTCAGCTACTTAATGCGTCCATATGTCGACCTTAATTAGGCTGCACACTATCAATTTTCGATTAAGGCAGCATAAATAAGTGACGCATTAAGGCGCATACCATATTTTATTTAAATAAAGGTGACGGTACATAAGCAAAGGCGCTAGCCAATTATTCACATATTTAGCGCCTATTAAGCCGTACGCCTTGAATACACTAGAAATAGAACTCATTTATTTTTAACACTACATCCATTAATAATAGTTATATGAATCTATAGAAGACTTAATGGCAAATAACACTCCTTGATATATCATTAATATTATAATAATATAACTAACAGAGTGTAAAATAATAAATCTTAATATTAAATTTATATATAAATTGGCAATAGCCGAAAAACGGTTTCCAAAAGATAAATTTTTAAAAAATATATTGTATACCCGCGAATAATGGTCAAACAAACGCCTAAAATAACGGTACATACATTCAAAATATGACGAATCTGATGAGTACTGTACACATACGAGCAGTACTAAGAGAGGCTTGCTCATCTCACTTTATATATATTACTAATCAATAAAGTTATTTAAAATATATTTATATAATCCAGCTACGGTACTCCTAATGTATTGAGCGTATGCTCATAAGTTAACAGTAGGAATAGGGAGGCAAAGCATAAAATACTGACTATCATTTTAATGGTTTTATATTTATTCATCTATTAAAGTAATTTATTGTAGATTAATTTTCTTTAATGGTTATCTTATTATATAATTAGTATATTAACATATTTATATATATTTTTTTATTTGCATATGTTTTCTTGAATGTTGATTTGTCTCTTAAATATAGATAGGCAATGCCCACCCGCAGCCGTATATACGCCGGCTGTAGGATCGTACCCACGCTAATCCATCATATACTATACTCATAATAAATTTTAGGGATATTATTAAATAAATTAATTATGAAATATATTAAAAATTATTTAGTATAAAAGTATAATATACTATATAAATTATTACCAATTTTTATAATAAATAGTTAAAATAAAAGAAGCCTATTTTTTGCATCTAATAAATTAATAAAGAATAATCAACCATATCAAAAAATATATAGTTAATAAATAATAAATTATAGAATTACATTAGAAATTCTCTGAGCTCCTATTACTGTATATCTATAGGAAGTAAAAAATTTTGAGCACCACCGGGCGACGAAATGACGTTCAATTATTATTACGTATCCAACTTATAAGGGAGCTGAGGCTAGTCTGAGTTCACTTATAGCTAATAATAATTATCAGATATTAATATATATAATTAGAGATAACTTTTACGTTCTCATTCTACGAGAGGAGTCTCCACGTAATGATATATAGTGACGAACAGAGTAATGTATTTAGTTCGGTCTCGCTGTTCGTATATGTTAATATAGTGAAAATTTATTAGTTGTCGTGTCATATAGGAATAAAATAGTAGTATAGTGATTATATATGATACTGTAAATAATATATGAGTGATACGTATTATACCTTAATTAATATAACTTTGATATATCTCACGTTGATGATTACCATTGAGAATTAAAATTATACATATATAAGAATTTATATATTAGAAATAATGAGCCATAATTAGGTAGTAAGTGTAGAATTTATTAATTTAAAGAAATAACGCCTTTAAATAACTTATATCTAATATAAATACGACAGCTCTTTTAAATAAATATAATTGATAAGGCCTAAGATTATATCTATAATTGTATGGTTTGAATTTAAATATTATATGTATATTTGGTATAAATATAATAATTAGTATATAAACTATAATGAGCTTTTCTCATATAACTATATAAATAGTGAGTAACGTATTAATAAAAATTTATTTAAAAAATATGTGTTTAGATGTTATATTTATCAGAGTGAGCTACATATTATAAAGGAGATGTGTATTATATATAGTCATATATAATATATATATATATTATATAATATATATATATAATTATAATATAATATATATATAATATATATATATATATTAATTATATAATATATTAATATATATAATATATATATATATATTAATATATATAGGTAGCTATATACTGATATATAAATATTATATACATATATATATATATATATATTATATATATAAATATATATAATATATTATATTTAATATATATATATATTATAATATTAATAAATATTATATATATATATATATATATATATAATTATTATATAATATATATTATATAAACTCTGCCCTACCCATAATAGTATTCTTCCAGGTACGTATATATATATCACCTGATTATATATATAATTTATATATATATCATATATATATAGTATTATATAATAATTATATATATATATATATTAGTAAACTTCTAGTATTTTTTCACTGATAAGTCACTCAACGTATTATAAATAAAATTAATAAAAATATATAAAAATAATAAAAAAACAATAAAATAATAATAATAAATAATAAAAAATAATAATAATAATAATAATATTATAAATTATTACATAAATTATTGAAAAATATAAGTTCATATTTCTAATTAAAATCATTAATATAATAATTATATATATAATAATAAGATTATATTAATAGATAGGATAAATAAGTGCATAATCGCATATTGCCGATAATTACTCTATGAAAGAACTCGAGAGGTGAGATTATATGATGAGAATTAATCAGATGAAAAATGAAAATCGTGTAATATAATAAAAATTGTATATTATACTCATATAAATAATAATTTAAGGATATGATTAATAAAACTAGATATGACAATAGGATATATGAGATATATTTTAACACTAAATGAATTCAATGAGATAGATTAGAAGTGATAATAATTGGAAATATATAAATTAAGAGAATAGGAGTTATATTCAATCACCACATACATAAGAATAAATGCAATAGGAGAATAATTAGTAAAAATAATAAGCAGGGATCTAATGACTAGTATATATTTTAATAATGACAGAGTGACTATAATCCAAATATACATGAGATAATAATCGATAAAAAGTAAATAATTTAATAGAGATCTAATCATATAAACTCATATAACATAAGTCATATTATATTATATAAATAATTATATTATTATATATAATTATTATTAAATTCAATTAAATTATAAATATTAATCAATTAATAATAACATTATATATATATTAACTTAAACTAAATTAGTTATAATTATATAATTAAAGAATATACTTATTTTTATTATTATTAATTATAATATATTAATATATTATTAATAAATAATTTAATAATTAATTAATTAAATAAATAATAATAAATTCATTAATAATGTATATTAATATATAATCATATATAAAACATTTAAAATTTAATTAATTAATAATATATAATAATATATAATGTAATTATATAATAAATTAATTATATTATATTCAATTATATATTGAATTATATATTAAAATTAGAAATAATAAATGTATCCTTAATATCTAATTAATGATAAATTCAAATTTCATTCAGAGTGCCAATCACTAAAAAGAGATTAGAAAGGCAGTTGTTTTAATGTATCTTAGCTCTGGACCCTTGTCCTGCTGCAAATATTACCGAATTAATGTGACAAATATTACAAAATCGCAGACTAACAGAAGTAAAAGACTTCGAATGCCGCGGTAGTTAAAACGAGTACGGGGTTTATGACGCTTGTGGTAGATCAAAAATAATTCAAATTCTTAAACCCGACCTTAGTTGGTAACGATGCCACATTGAAAATAATGTTGGTTGATAGACTCAGAATTTTTTCTAGAAATTTCTGTGAAATTGATAATTCATGACCCGGAAAGTTATGCTGTAAATATTGTTGTGTGGCTGACTCATTACTGTTTTAGGGATGGTTTATATTTTATTGATGTATAAAGATTGAAGAACTTTTTTCACGAATTCTGATTAGCACATTGGTTTGGATTGGCAATCGCCATTCACTGAGCACCAATTGGTCGTTTCAGATTTCCCTTTTTTTGGTTTAACGATAAAATATACCAAGAGATAATGGTGTAGTTACGGGATTCCCATTGGGTCCAGTTTTTGCTAACATCTTTTTGAATCACTTAGAAGAGATCTTTTTGAACAATGCCAGTGTCCCTAAACCAAATTTTTACAGACGCTATGTAGATGACATATTTTGCACATTCAGAGACCACGAACAGGCTGCCCAGTTCTGAAACTGCATCAATGCAGTGCATCCTAATATCAGATTCTCCCTGGAGTGTGAAACGCTATAACTCTTTAGCTTTTCTGGATGTATTAATAAAAAGGTATTGAAGTTATCTGTCCATAAGTTTGTCTTACATCTGTTGTATCATGTTATGAAAATATATTTCTACAGTCTTCGAAGGTACCAGCTTCTCTACATGTTTTTTATAGATTTCATTCTCTTTATCTTTTTGTTTTGTCCTATTCTGGTTGTCTCTAATGTTGTGAATTGTTTTTGTTTTTTTGTTTTTCGAAGTTTTGTAATAATCTCTAATGTTCTGACCTTGTTTGTTTGTGGTTTTTGTTGGTTGGTTTTTGTTCGTGTCTGTTTGTTTTTTGTTTTTCTGTTTTTTTGTTTGTTTTTTTTTTTTTTGTTTTTTTGTGTTTTTTTTTTTTTGTTTTTTTGTGTGTTGTTTTTATGTTGTTGTTTGGTGTTTTTGCGCATGTCCTGTTGTGTTGTTATGTCCTTTTGTGCGTAGTATTGGTTGCTTATATAGAGTAAGCTTCAACTTTGTTAATGTTTATTTCTGTTTCTATTAGGGTTGGTTAGAATTCTGTAATGGTTGTCTGTTACTAATTGTTTTATCTGTTTCTATTGATATATATCTGGAGTATTACTCTGTCTGTGTATGGATATTGTGATTTTTTGAGAAGTCCTCGTTGAGATGCTGTGTGTTGGTTTTTTTGTTTGTTCATTGTGTTGTGTGATGTTTCTCCTGTTCAATATGAGATTTTTGAGCCGCGAGGGCGGGTGTTGTGTTGGAAGCGTCAGACTATTGTGTGTTGATGGTTGTTGGGTGCGTGGTGTGTGCATGGTATACGGTTTGTGTATAGTTGGGTAGTGGTGTAAAGTAATGAGTGGTGTTGTTATCTGCCAGTTTTTTCGGTGGTGTGTCTCTTTCGATGGTTTTGCCTATTTGCCGGTTGTCTTTTTGTGGGTCTCGTACTCTGAATGTAGGAGAGTCTGAGATTTCGCTTTCGT